>JAILXH010113912.1:37370-53576 GCA_023558415.1 Piaractus mesopotamicus
TGGGAAACGAGACAGAGACGGGACAATCTGCCAAAACAACTGCCTACCTCTGAACCAGCCAACGTGTCTGCTTCACAAACAGACGAGAGGGCTGACTGTAATTTGATCCCAATTTTGCTGTGTGCTTTGATTCAATCGGGAGGGTGTCGAAACATTTCCTATGATATACAGCTCATACTATAGTATATCCACAAGACAGTATTTATCTTGAACTCAAAATCTATACTGTCGTTTCTGTCCTTTCATTAAACAAGCAGAAGAAAACATTCCAATACGAAGAGTGCTGCCAGGAAAACTACCTATACTATAGATCACAGGGGCATACATCAAAAAGTGGACTGTTCTTTTCAGAGTCCAGTTTGGAGACTTTTAACTGCCATCATATCAATAAATGACCACAAATCTCTCTCATTTTACTGCTGCTAGGCAAGCAGGGCAAAGCAATTACTAACAAGAGTCTAAAACTATCAGACTCTATTCTGAGTGAATGTAAAAGCATTTTCAATAAGCTATATTTAAGCATATGCACAATCACTTGCAGATTCCCATCTCACATGCTATTTCCTCGCTTCCTTAACAGGTATCCTACCAAATCTCTGATAGAACATTCAGACAAATCATTTGTGGTAATTTTATGAGTTTCAAAGCAAACGTTATGTCCAAATTTCCCTATTAGGTCACTATGTTACAGAATGATGACAGGAATATACATACAGTGGCTCCAAAAAGACATTTCATACATTTAACCCATGGCTTTAAAGAAGTTCTTGAGGTTACCTTATAAAATGCTTAACAAAATGATATTATTTTCAGAAACAAACAACAAAATATCAAACTGATGGCAGACTCTTTTGTGTGGACAAAAACCTAAAAAAGATTTACAACCTGACTGCACTAAACATAGTGTAAAGCACAGACGTGTGAACGTCTAAGTCTGGGCTTCTTACAGTGCTTTTGGTGAGCTTGTGTACACTGATGAGCTCATGAACTCAGAAGTGTACAAAGTGTACATTTTGAGTGCAAACCTGCAAAAACCTGCAAAGAAACTACTCAAATGATAATAATCTGAAACTCAGCAGTTGCCTTTTGAAAGAACACTTTCCAAAAAATAAAAAGTAGTCCTAGAATGGACTATTATCATTTGACAGTTGGTTTTCTAACTCAATGACATTAATGCATCTGTGAGTATGGCACAAATGTCCAAATACTTTTGGAGGCCACTGCACATTGCAGCCAGCGAAAAAAGCACTCTAAAAAAGTGGAAACTATAAGCCTACATTACTCAAAAAACTGATCATCAGTTAATCGTCAGTGACAAAAGTGTGTAAATGCTTATGACAGCCTAACTATGTGCACAACATAAACAGTCTCTAGTCAGTCCAGTTTATATTAAAAATGAAGTGTTACCTGGAGGATGATGTGGCAAAGTCTCCTCCATCCAGCAATCTGATCTTGCAGAAGAGCACTCCATTCACAAAAGGCACAGCTGTCAGTTCCTCCAGAGTAAAGTGCGTCTGAAATTTGAACTTCTTTTTCTTGACTAAAAACGCCATCGACCAACAAGCTTGAACAAAAAATACTAATCTCCTGAGTAAGAGGACGAAGTGCTTGACAAAATCTAACCGTTAATGAAAACTAAATGTCAGGGTAAACCCATTATTTATTGTGATAAAGAAACCATTTTTTTCATTTGGAGGTTATAAACTCTTCTTTTTCGTTTTCAAAAAGCATCTAAGTTAACGTTAGCTAGTCAGTGAAGTTCAGCGGTTTATTTACCTGTGGAGAAAGAAAGAAAGAGCACATTCAGAGTAAACACTAGCATCGCTCTTCGCTAGCCAAGAAACCTCCACAGCTAAACTCTAACGTTACACATTTAACTGTTATACAAATTTTAAAGAACATTTTTTCCAAACTCCTCCGTACTTACTCTGAGTTTGTCCAGCAGTTCGCCCCATCAGAGAAAACAGACAAAAAAAATGGACAGAAATTCAGTTGTTGTGCTCTTTCTTTCTTTTTCGCCGCACCTCATAAAACCGTTAAACCGTGCTTCTAGCAGACCCTACCGAGCCTCGCTGGTTTAGACTACCGCACACAGCATGTACTGACAGACTGTTCGCCTAAACTACATCGTTTACAGTGTCTGAGGCGTGATATTGTACAGAAATCACACAAATCTCTGAGTGTCCAGCTTTAGAGTCCCCACTTCTCCTCGTCCACAATGACGAGGCTAAGCGCCGCCCTCGGGGAGGACTTTCCCGGCCACACAGGACACCGTCGTGAGAGCTGGAACAACACGTAACCTACGTTGGTGGCCTAAAGGAATATATTAGATTTACTTACGTACCATTATACTCAATTTAACAAACTGTCTAACCTGCCCATGCGGACATCTGATATATTGCCATACATACACAGATACCATAAAAGGTCAGGCATATATTTCTAAGCATATGTACATATATGTTGTATACATATATGCATTAAATATTGGACAATAAATGCAAAATAAACTGATCACCCTGCTGAAGAAACACCAGTTTCTATGATTTCTATGATTTTTTCAGCACGGCATACATAAACATCTGATACATGGTTGAATACTTCCTAATAAATTTATAAATTATGTAGTATGTTTGCTTTTAAATGTTAAAGTATTTAGATGTGCCAAAGAACAATATTTTAATTTATTTAATGTTTTAATGACTTTATTCCATGTTTTTACAGTTTAGTTATGTAGCTGTTATACTAATTTTCACTTCACTAGGAATATGTATCTATATATCTATATATATCTATCTATCTATATATATATATATATATACACACACACACACACACACACTCACACACCAATCAGGCATAACATTATGACCTCCAGCAGAACTGCTGTGTCTGATCCACCCGTACCAGCACAACACACACTAACACACCACCACCACATCAGCGTTGCTGCAGTGCTGAGAATGATCCACCACCCAAATAGTACCTGCTCTGTGAGGGTCCATGGGGGCCTGACCACTGAAGAACAGGGTAAAAGGGGGCTAAGAAAGTATACAGAGAAACAGATGGACTGCAGTCTGTAATTGTAGAACTACAAAGTGCGTATATATATATATGCATATATATGTATGTATGTATGTGTGTGTGTGTGTGTGTGTGTGTGTGCGTGTGTGAATGAAACCAGCACATAGGAAAATTGTTTTTTATCATACATTGTATGACCATGTCATATATTTGAACTCTATTTATTGCTATTTATCATATTTCCAAATGGGTGGATTTCACTGATTTAGTTCATGTTTCACCTTGAAAGTTGTTTGGGTTACCAGTCAATCTAAAAACATAGTCTGATTGTGGAGGAACAGACGCGCAAAGAAAAACGTCCTGATCATGAAATTGACATTCGTATTAAAACCCGCTCGTAACGCAGTAAGAGCGCTATGTCTCCCTCTGGCGGTTCAGAGAGAACCTTTAAAATGACCCACAAAACTCTCATTTTGGCGTGTATTACAATATCTAATATTTTCTGAACGTGAACGTTCAGTTAATGTCGTACGAAATTTGTCATGTTTGTACTCTAAAATCTTATATGTGTGGTGTAATTAGGTGAATTTCTCCTGTAAAGCTCCAAGTTCTGAAGAAAACTGCTTTCTGTTAACAGAAATGAACAGCCCAAATCCATATTTAAGGAAATGAATTACTACTTCAGCAAAATAATGACTTGAGTAAAAATAACCTACGAACTATTTAAAGGGGATATACCAATTTTTTAAAATGTTCTGCATAACTCGTGGTTGACATAACAATGGTTGACATGTCATGTGAAATGGTTCATCAGAGACACTGACCAACTCAGATATCTGTACAGTGGTCTGTAAAGTGTCTTCAAATGAATTATAGCCAATGTATTTGTTATCCAAAATGACCACTGAATCTACACAAGTCATTATATGTAATGTTGGTTATTGTGAAATAGTGGTAAATCTGAAAAAAAAAGTTTTTGTCATATAACACTCCATATGTACATCTCTGTAAATGTATTAAAAACACTTTTAGGCCAAAATTGTTTCTCAAAACTACTATAAAACAACGGTTCAGGCATCAGCCAGCACATTCATAAGCATTTTATGTAATTTCCTGTAGTTTCAGACATCTGGCTCCTATTTGCTATCATTGTGAAAAATTCTGGCTTGTGACTTCATATCAAACCACACTGAATGACTTACATCTTACCTTAATGATTTAATTATGCAGTGGCATTAAAAAAAATCAGTGGAATTCCCTTTAAGTACTTGGAGAAACTTGGAGTAACTTGGAGAACTGCAGTGGAACCAACATCCAGCCTCAACCAACATAAGAATTTAAGTCTGTTGGGCACTATTTTCCTCTTTTTGGTGTCCTTTCGATGTGCAATGAAACAATAAACCTTAACGGTCATAAGTGTGACCAACTGCAAAGTGGTACAGATGCCATCACCAACATTACAATGAAATTAAACCTAAAAAAGGAATTTTAAGTTCTTTTCCTCATACATTACCATTCAAAAATACTCAATAATTACTTAAGTATGAATTAACTTAAGAATTCATTAAAAATTGTACCTACCGTATTGGCCACAAATCTAGGCTAGCACAGACAGGGCTTAAGTAGTTCCAACCAGACTCAAGTAAATGTGTTGTTACATCTGTTTATACCAACTGAAGTAAAAGTAAAACTAGCTACAAAAAAAAGAAACTTGAGTTGGCATAAAAACAGCAGAATTCTTAGTATATCCAGCCTCTATCAGCATAAGAACTACAGCTTATAGTTAGGCACTATTCTTTTACTTTTGGTCTAAAATAATGTGTTTGACTCAGAAAAGAGAGGTGTGAGCAACAGCAGAGCAGAATTAAACCCAGCAAATTAATTTCTAAATCTGAATGGCTAAAATAAAAGCCAGCAGATTAATTTCTTCATAAATATATATGAGTAAAAGTAATATAATTTGAAAATACTTTTAAAAATATTTATGATGATATTTGTATGAAGGTACATGTAATTATACAAACTTATGTCCTAATTATACTAAACTATAGTACCCACTTCTGGCAACCAGGTATACAATACTTAGGATGTTAGGCATTTAAAGCCTTAAAAAAAAAAAAAAGAACAATTTACATCACCAATTTATTTCTTAGCTTATTTTTCAACATGTGAGCATGTGCCTTGTAGTATCAGAGGGCATTTTGAACTAGATGCAACATATTCTGTCCAACAAAAGAAACTATGAGTTTTTAACCACAAGGTAGACTAAAGTAAACTATCACGCTTCAAATAAAAAATAATAATGCAATGCAGAATGCTTACCTGTACAGAATTTCAAGTAAAAGTATGTTGGCCACTTATGTAAAATTATAATAAAAGCCACAAATGACTAAAGTCATTACATTTCAACACTCACATCTCCACGCATAAGCACAGACAAACACAAAGGGTTTGAGGCACTATGTACTTGCATATCATACAGCATCCTCTTAGGACCAGTATAACTTACAACATCAAGCATACTTCAACACAAGCGCACTCCATTCACTCTTCTCTGAGCTGACAACATGTTCCATTATTGCCCATCTTCAGTTTGCTGTGACATGTTCCCCACTCCCTCCCCAGTCTCGATGCCAGCCCCTGAGCCTGCACTGTTAGCATTTTGCAGGAACTTCCTCAAGTCCTTCAGTGCAGGCCTGAACATTTGGATGAGTGCTAGCAAGGCTGCCTGTGTGCCCTCTAGGGCTTGGGCTTGTCTCTCTTGGGCGCAGGCCTGCGCCTCCTGTGAGCGGCGAATCATCTGGAGCAGGTCGTTCTGGTTCTCCAGGTGCTGGGCGATCTCACGGACGTGCAGGTTGGTGACACGCTGCTCCTGCAGCAGCTTGGCCGAGTTGAGGGCGATACGGCTCTTCAGCTCCTGAGGCTTCACTGAGCTTTCTGCCTGCGCAGCCAGCATCTCCACAGGAGCTTCTGTGGTGACTGTGACGGGGGTCTCTGTGGTGCAGTATTCCACCATGCCCTCCTCAAGCGTGTGGTACGTGGTCTCCGCTGCTGTACTCCACACAGAAACAACCACAATAACCATTTAAGTGAAACAGTTCAATGGGAATTCCACAGATTTTTCAAAATTCCTGTATAATCAAATTGTTCAGATGTAAACAAAGTCAACAAAGTCATTCAGAGCATGAAATGCACCATTCTAGAAAAGCTTATTAAATCAGAATTGTTTATTGGGGTGGTGGTGATGGGAACCAGACTCTCTAAAGAGTTTAATTCCTCTTAAAGCTACATTGTAGAAGCTTAATGAAATTTCATGAAATAGTTATGAATATGCTGCCTGATGTCTGAGACATTGTTTTAGTCCTGTGATCAGGTTTTGGACTATATTTGTAGACACTGCCACCCCTGGTTCCTATAACCACCACTGTTATTAAGTTCCACTACAATGAATTTTTTCACACTGAACCACTCTGAGCGATTTTGTTTACATCTCAACCACTGAATTACAGAGAAATTTTGAAAAACTGGTGGCATTGGCCTTTAATCTATGTTAGCTTTCAGAAATCTAGTCATGTTTTTGTTAGCTAACTTACAGCTATGATTTGTTGTGTCCAGAAAACAGTGCATAAAAAGGTTTACCTTCAAGTGTTTTTATTTCACACGCTGTACCAGGCGCTGGTTGAATACCTGTTTGGAACAAATAAAAAAGCATTAGACTACTGCAACTACTGCACGATCTTTATTTCTGCCAGTAAGGTATTTTGCACCCTTACTGGATCAGTAAAAATTAAAATTTTTTGTAGTTTTTGTAGGTTCACAAGCAGTCTTATTTGTTCAAGTTTTTTCTATGATTTACATATACAGTCATATACATAAGTTCATACAGTCAAACTACATGTTGTTGATTTTCTGAGAACACACATCTGCACATTTTAATGTTTATGACTGTTTATTTGCTGAATTTAACATGTTGGAAAAAATAAACCATAAAATGTGGCCTGTGCAAAAGATATAATTTCTTTTAATATTTTTGGCTTACTGTTTTCCAACATGAATAAATAGAAACGGTGCATGAAAAATTGCAGAAATCAAGAAAAATGACTAACGTTATTATTATTATTATTTATTTATTTTTTTTTTACATAAACCCACACAAACATCACAGGTGGAACTCTAAGGGAAAAAATACAACACAAAAAAAATTAGGATATTGCCCCTTTAAGAATGCCCGTTTTATTAGTAGTTTTTTAATGTTTTGGTGGTGAATAAAGACCACACCGCGCTACGATAACACTGGCACGGGGCTAGTTAAGCTAAAGGCTGGAGCTCACTGGGTTTTTTTTCCGCACTGGGCTAAATCACGCTACGGTAACGCCATTGACTTACTTTGCGTTAGTGTAACCGTGGTAGCCGAGCTAATAGGCACAGGCACCGTAATCTCTGCGGTAGCCTCTCCAGCCTCCCCGGCAGGCAGGCTGATGATGGTGGCTTCTCCCAACAGATTACAGATCCGCTGCTGCATGGCAGTGAGGATGACTGGGACTGTGGTGCAGTCACCGGTGCCTTCCATCGCTGCCCGAGCCTGGGCCACTTTCCGGCGGACCTCCGTCTTTAAATCCGACCATTTCTTTTTCACCTCCGCCAGTTCGCGCTGGCAGTTGGTGACCGCGTTAACGCGCTTCAGTATCTCCATCCAGGCGTTATTTTTAGTGATGTGAGTAACGCCAGCGTTGAAGTGGTTAACCAAAATGTGCTTTTGCTTTTCCATCTCCTCCACGATTATTTCAACCTCTCTTTCCGAGAAATTCATTTTTCTCTTCTTTGCCTGCGATGCCATAATGTTTTAAATAAGACTTGGGAAAAGTAAAAAAGTGCGTAGAATACGTAAAAATAGTAAGTTTTTCTTGATTGAACTGCGCAACGTAATGGCTTCTTGAATCGACTTCTTCTTCCAACAACAACGCTTGCGTCCGTAATGGCTGAAACCCCGCCCACTTTTGTAAACTGGATTCTTATTCGCTGTAACGTTTGGCAAACGTGATAGTCTCCTCTCTTATTGGCTGAACTAACAGTCACTCTAAACAGACTTTGGCGGTTAAAGAGTCTGTGGAAAGCACTGTTACTCTCTTACTGCGCCACAAGAGGGCGCACCATAATAATAAACACACTATCTAGCTCTGATGCAGAGTGCTTGAGGTCTCACACATGGACGCTATTGTTTTATTTTTTTTACATTCATATTAAAATGTAAATATTAAATATTAAAATGTAATGTTTTGTTTGTTTGGTGGAACATAATTTTTTGGTGCAGATTTAACGCTTTATAGTTCTATATATTTTCAGTTGGTTCTGACATGAACTGACATAAAACCGATATTGACAGAAAATATAATGTTATTCATACTTATGAAATAAAAAATACAGGTAGGTCGCTTTTTACATACAGTGCTTATTTTATTCATTTCAGATGTAAAGACAGGTGCGTTGAAATTCAGGTATCTTAAATTTAACTGTCGGTGAAAAACTATTAGCATTTGACAATAACATGGATGAGATTTTTGCTTGGCAAATATTAAAGGAATGATTTGGCAAATATCTAATTTACACAATTTTTCACTTACCCTCAGATGTAGTCGAGGAGTCAAGACATTTCGGGTGTCCAAATTTTGCTTCTTTAATTAAGTGCTGGAGGTGCGAAGCTAACATTGCTAACAAACAGTAGAAGTCAATGGTCACCCAAGTCTTTTTTAAAACATAAAATCTCGCCCCCCCTTTTAATACATAAAATACATGGTTTCGTCAGTGAAACCATATACAGATCTTTATCAAGGCAGCACGGACTTGCCAGTGTGGTTTTAAATGCAGTTTGATTTTCTGTGAGCTACAAAAATGAACAAAACTTTAGTTGAACGCTTCAGGCAGACATTTTAGACAAGAAGTGTTGTGTCGAATTCTGACTCATCTTGACATCACACAGCCTATGTATATAGATAACATTCTCAATTTCTTTTGTTTCTATTTATAAGTAACTGTTAATCTTAAATTTCCAAGATGAAGATACATGTTTATAAAAAGAAACAACAGAAATAATGAACATAATCTGTCCATATATGTCCATATACTTGCATGAGAGATTCAGCACAACAACTGTGGTCTGAAATGGCTGTCTGCCTTATTCAGCAATGTAGCCTTGTAGCTCCAGTGCTAAACTAAAGAAGCAATCCTTGGACATCAGACATGTCTAGCACATCAACTACATCTGGGTGGAAAATCTTACATTAGCTTCTCCGAGGACATTTGTGTTCCTACCAGGTTTCGAATTAAATAGTACAGTGACACACAACGTCTGTCTAGGCATACACACATGAAGACAGGACTCTGTAAATGTGGGCAAGGAACCTTCTGACAAGAGAGATCAAAGCAGCCAAAAAGAGCTATTCCGGCAAACTGAGTAGTAAGCTGTCAGCCAAAGACCCAACGACTGGGTGGAAAAGCCTGCAAAACGGGGGGTTGTTGGATGGCTAATGATTTAATATTTACTACTGCAGGTTTGAAAAGCCCAGCATTGCACACTCCTCCAGCACCAATTCACACCTCATACAAATCACAGCACAAACATCAGTACCCCTTCCGCCAAGTTTGACGGCTACTCAGCTCAGCCTGCACTGAAGAGCTGTGAAGAGGATGTCTGCCGACTTTTCTAAAGAGGTCATTGAGGCACCAGGTCCATGGTGCCATGGTGTTTAACCATCTGCTTTGACCAACCTGCACTGGTCTTCATGCAGATCCTCAACAGATCATTGGAGCTGTGTGAAATGCCTGCATGCTTCAAACACTCTATGATAATACCCATCCCCCAAAAAAGCTACTATCACAAGTCTGAATGACTGCAGACCCATCACCCTGACCTCTGTAGTCATGGCCAGTGTTGGCACACATGAAGGATATCACAACCCTTGCTGCTGGACCCTTGGCAGATTGTATATTGGAACAACAGGTCAGTGCATAGGGTCAGTTTCATTCAATGTAACTCTAAAACTAACCCTAAGCTAACATGAGTGAATAATTGTTCTGTCTGATTTTGACATTCTCTCTTGCCGTAATTACAACTAAAACAGTTGTATACTCAGTGTTTTACATAACAGCTCTATATGTGTTTTGAATAACATTGCTCTAAATTTAAACCTAATCATGAACACAACTCCAAGCACTTGAGTTCACATGTCTTAAGGTTTAGACTGGGCAGTTAGGTTTCATAAAATTCTTCAAAGCCGAACTTTTATAGATGAAATGCTGTGAATATCACACTTTTTTCAATCCAGAGACTATATCTTGTTCCGAAAGGCTCGCTGCTTGCAAAACGTTTCCCATTGGACTGATAAAAACATTTGCATGGAAGTCCAAACTCATGGACATGCTGATAGCCATCATGAATGTAACTGACAAAATTCTGATAGCTGTAGCCATCTTAGTGTACAATAAATATCACATAGTCAATATATCTCTGAAGCAGAAACTACAATCTCACAGACAATGGCCTGAATTTATATAGCATCTCAAAGTAAGAAGGCTAATCTAAGACTATGTAATCCTACTAATACTATGGAAAATGCATAACTTGATTCCAGATCAGCTGGTCACATGTTCTGTGAACTTGTCAAAAGCTCAAAGAGTGGATGTCACAAACAGTGTAACACCAAAGGCAAATCGTACAGTGTGCTTGCATGTCTCCTTAAGGAAGGCACTGCTAAAATTATGTGTACCCTGTGATAGCCCTCCCACAAGCATGTGATTAGCAGGAATAGCAACCACGTAATATTTAAGTGAGTAACCTCAATGCACCAGGATCTGTCGGAGGCACAGGAACTGAGCACTGCAGAGGACTGTACTGTTTCAGAAAACAAATCTACCAAAGCTTCCACATGCCTGAGCGAAATCATCTAAAACCACTTCCGACTGTGACTACTGCTCCCTAGGGGGAGCCAGTGACTCGACAGTGCGTCCTCTCCATTATTGTTCAGGTCCGATGAGTGCTTCATACAAAGTGATAAGGTGCTTAACTCAGCAGGTGGTGTAATGTGAAAGGATTGTGATCACTATGTTCAGTAAATGTGAGAATGTGAAGGAGAATTTCTCAGATCATTGAGGGTTATGTTGAGGCCATCATGAAACATCCCTGTGCACCCCAGGTGGGCTGCAGTTTCATAGCTTCTGATCAGGTTCTGCATTCAGTGCTCAAGCTGCTTAGGTTAGAGCAATGTTTCCACTAGTTTAATGGTGCCCAGAAGGAACTGAGGACAAGTTGGACATAGTATCTGCTGAATGCAAGAGCTGTGTGGAGAAGAGTGAGGCAGAGGAGGCTAACTTCTGCAGGACTGTTTCAGAAGAAAGCCGTTAAAGAATCCGTTGCATCTGTTAATAGAAAGTCAAGGGGAAGTGTTTTTTCATAGTGACACAGTGGTCATTAAACAGTTACTACCTGATTGTATTATGACAGCTGAGGACCTTATTTGGTTCTTATTTCTGTTTATAAGTTGGGTATTGAAAACTGTTAATAGTCAATAATAAATAAAAGGTTAGGGTTACTAAAACCAAGAGTATTGCCCTTTGTAATTGATTTCATCATAAACAGCGTTTGCCAGAACACTTTGAAAAAGTACTGATGGCTGAATACTGAAGATTGTCCTAAACGTATTCAGTAATGTATTCCTTTACAACACATAAAAAAGTACTGTATTCAGATTTCATTTAGAATACATTTAGAACATGTATTGATGATAAAACACATGAGAATTAATTGCTGTACTTATTTAATTCACACTGTTCTTCACTGTTACTGTTGGCAAATTTCTTCATGTAATTCTTCTAGCACATTTAATAAAGGAAAAAAACTTATTTAAATGAAGTTACAAAATTCTCAACATCCACTGCTGCTCCCAGAATTCCATTGCCATCTAAGTGAACAATTCACCATATCCCAAAATTAAACTCTTTTTTAATTTGACTTTAAAGTGAGTAGTTATGTGATTTTTATTTAATGACATGTATTTAACTTGCCACAAAACACATGCACGAGTACAATACTAAGGCTAAGTTTATCACTTGTGAACATGTCCACTACTGAGGAGACTGCTCACTTCAATCATGCCAAAAGAGAGCTTAGTAACACTGACATTAATAACTAACTCATCAGATTGATTTATCAGTCTACTCAGGCTTTAGCAGAGCTCAGTAGCACTGAGATTAATAACTGATCATCATATTGATCTATCAGTCTACTCAGACTTTAGTAGGAATTTTCAGGCCATCTCTCTGTTATCCTAATTCCAGCATACAGGCCACTGCTAACCAGAGGCAAGCCATCTGTGAAGCAGATGAGGACCTGGCCAGAGGGAGCAGTTTCAGCACTTTGGGACTGTTTTAAATGCACTGACTGGAATGTGTTCAATGAGGCTGCCACTGCCAACCAGCACATAAGTCTGGGGGTAGTACGCTGAGTCTGTGACAGGATTCACATCCAAGTGTGTGGAAGATGTGAGCGTAATCAAGAATATTACCATGCATGCCAACCAGAAACCCTGGCTCACCAGAGAGGTACATGCAGAGCACGTAATGCTGCCTTCAAGTCTGGGGACAAGACGCTCTTTGATCTGCTAGAGTCAACTTGAACCAGAGCATGAGAGCAGCAAAGCATGCTTATGGTCAGAAAATCCAGTGTCACTTTACTGACTCAAAAGACCCCAAGCGCTTGTGGCAAGGTATCCAGTCCATCACAGACTACAGGTCCTCCTGAGCAACCCTGCGATGACAACACTGACTTCCTCAACACGCTCAACACCTACTTCAGCGGGTTTGAGGAAAAGAACATTACCACAGTAACGAAAGCTTCTCTCAGTCTGGACGATGAAGTACTCTGTCTCGACCCAGCTGATGTCCAGAGGACCTTACTCAGGGTCAGCCCACAAAAAGCTGTAGGTCCTGACAACATACCAAGGTGTGTACTCAGGGAATGTGCTGACCAACTGACACACATTCTTACAGACACCTATAACACCTTTCTGAGCCAAGCCATCATTCCCTTGTGCTTCAAGGCCACTAATATCATACCACTGTCAAAGAAGTCACCAGCGTCAGCACAATGACTGCTGCCCTATAGCCCTCACTCCTATCATGATGAAGTGCTTTGAAAAGCTGGTCAGAAATCACATAACATCCAGACTCCCGACAACACTTGACCCACTCCAGTTTGCATACCGCCCTAACCGTTCCACTGATGATGCCATATCAGCACTTCACATGAATCTAGACCATTGGAGAATAAGAAGAGTTATGTGCGGATGCTCCTCATTGACTTCAGCTCCACCTTCAATATAGTCATCCCCAAGCACTTGGTAAGAAAACTTGCCCACTAGGCCCATTAGGCATCGACACCCCACCGTGCAACTGGTTACTGGACTTCCTCACAGACAGACCCCAGAGAGCATAAGTTCGAATGAACACCTCTAAAGCCATGATCGTGGACACTGGAGTTCCCCAGGGCTTTGTGCTGAGCCCTCTGTAGTTCACCCTGATGTCTCATGACTGTTGTGCCAAGTACAACTTGAACCACATTATTAAGTTCGCAGGCGATCACCTCCCTTGTCAAGATGGCACAGCAGCGTCTTCACTTCCTACGACGGATGAGAAGAGCAAACAGCAGTCTCCCGGTCTGGTACAGTCTAAGCACATATACTCAGACGCCATCAGACTACTCAACTCCCTTTAACAATACACAACACGCTGGCCTATCAGGACTGCTGAACTCCTGAACATACACACAGACTGTCAGAACACATGTATTGGAATTTATATCTTCTATTTTCTGTGCAATATTTTCAGTGTTCTCATCACTTGAGCACTTTATCACTATTCACCAGAGGTGTGAACTCGAGTCATATGACTTGGACTCGAGTCCAACTCGAGTCACAAATTTGATGACTTGAGACTTGACTTGATGAAATCAAAAAAGACTTGCAACTCAACTTTGACTTGAACACCAATGACTCGGACTCTGACTTAGACTTGAGCATCATGACTCAGAAAGACTCGAGACCCAAAGTGGAAGAAACGTAGAGAGTCTGACTGCAGAGGGGACTCTACACAAACACTTACTTTTCATGTGAATGGATTCGTTTTCTGCTGTAAATCTGTTATACAGCAGTGTCAACAGATGTCTCTCACTGTGCTTATGCTCTGTTTATTTTATTTTGGAAGACCAATGAAGCGCTTAGAGCGCTTAGAGTTCTAGTTCGCCAGCTAGAAACACGCAAAGCATTAATAGTATCAGTAAACTCTCGCTCCGCCCTTAACCTTTTACTTGAGAATCTCACCCAGCGAACTGACCATTTCCCTTATGGTAGCAAAACAAAAGAAACGCCTCTCTCTATTTAACCGATTTTAACAGCTTTTGTAAGTAAAACAAGCGCAACATTCACTATGAGGCTGAACTTGATTTTTTATTCGCCACCGTCACATTGGAATTTGTCATTTCACCTTAAAAGGTGCAGCAGTGAGGCACTGGAATGTAACTGCTGCACCATTTAAGATGGGATGGAAAATTTGAATAAGAAGCTGCTGGCCAATATAAAGTCAATAAGAATCAGCTTTGTACATTCACCGTCATTATGCTGTTTTTTCTTTAAACTTTGTGTAGAGTGGTCGTTTTGGTTTCTGTTGTTGCCTAAATTCAATTAAAACTAGCGTTCTTTTAGTTTGCTGAGCTAGTTTTAGAGCTATAGTTTTCATTTTAATTCCATGTGCTCAATGTTCTTAAAACTCTCCTAAGTTATATTCAAATATACATTATTTTTTTTTAATTAAGTTCAAAAGTACTTTGTTTTTTGGAAGGGTAAAAAAAAATTAATACATAGCTACACACTACTAACATGCTGTCATTAAAAGGCTGTATTACTGTTACCCTGTTAGCATCATTTTTGGTGTTCAGTGTCGAAATTGCCTTAAATTAGCTGAAGAATGCAGGCTGACTTGTTCAGGACTCGAAAAATAGGACTTGGGACTTGAATCGAGACTTGACTGTCTTGACTCGTGACTAGAGTGTCAAGACTTGAGACTTACTTGTTACTTGCAGCTTAGTTACTTGTTCCCACCTCTGCTATTTACCAGTGTCAGTATGACAATAAAGTTTTGACTTTGACTTTAAACTTCAGTGTGTGTACAGTAGCTGTTTTTGAATTTTTTTTAGAGTCTTTAGAGTGTCTTTATATACCATGCAGTGAATTTAAAATAGTCAATAAATAAGCATTGATGGTCTTTTAAAGATGGTAAATATATATTTTTTTACAGATACTTAATTTCTGTATTCTGAATATGATTACAGATAATTAATCAACAATTGTGCTAGGTTTATATTTTAATTAGATCTAACCACAACAGTAATCTTAATTCAGCCATAAATATTACCACTTTTACCTTCTATGTGTATAATAGAAATAATTATTCAAGATGGCCTAATTGCAGTGGCAGTGTTTTTTATAAACCTAACGTGACCCTAACGCTAAAATCAGTGAGCTCTAATTTCACTTTAAAACCGGTTGGTTAAGGTTCTGCTGTAATGCATCTTAAAGGGAACTTCCACAGATTCTTCCACTCATTTCTGTGTATAGTTCAACTGTTGAGATGTAAACAAAGTGAGAATGGTTTGATGTTGGTGTATTCTAGGGAAACCTACTGACTCATTTTTCCTTACAGTGGTGGTGATAGGAACAAGGAGTCATGATGTCTACAACACAAATATAGCCATTTTATTTACTATCCAAAATGACTAGTGAACCTACATGTCTTTTTAGTTTTTATGTTGTTGCTATCAAAAAAAAAAAGTATGTCAATGGAACCAGACTTTTTTTCCAAGTCATTTTTGGCCATTCATTTTGGTCCATCCTTCATGAAATGTACACATGATAAAAAGGCCAACATGCATTTTCAAATTATGTCAAAAACTGAAAATTTACAAAAATGGAGATACAAGGTTTTGTTCCAACAACAGCGATATAAATATATGTATATATATATGTATATATATATATATATATATATACACACACACCGAACAGGCATAACATTATGACCACCTCCTTGTTTCTATGCTCATTGTCCATTTTATCAGCTCAACTTACTATATAGGTG
>JAILXH010113988.1:6694-17254 GCA_023558415.1 Piaractus mesopotamicus
AGCCTGTGCAGCTGGGGTCATTGAGGTGGAGAGAGGTTATGTTCAAGCCGGCCTCAAAGAGCTGACAGCGGGACAGAGATATGTCAGAAGTGCTGCTCGCACAGGACTGGATGGCATCTGAAAGAAAGGAGGAGTGGATTGAAAACATGCACATGTTGAAGATCAGTGTCATAGACATTGGTTGGTGGCACCACTTGTACTGAACTCTTCGGCCAAAAAATGAACTCACACACTTTTCTCCTTACCCTAAAAGTAGCTGATCAGCCCAGCCGTGTTTTGGGATCAAGTTTGCTTCTTTAGCTCAACCAGAGCTACATGATGGCTAACAAGTTCTTTTACCATCATGCAAACTGCGTTCTTAAATTTTCACACATTTGCTTCAAAGTAACCTCTAATACAGCAGGAACCTAAGGCCCCCTTTCTGGATGGTAAGTGCCACTTACATTATTCCACTTCGCCACGCTAAACTAATCCCATCCAAATAGAACTATATAATGTCCAAATACTTAACAACTCAACGTGGTTTGAGGCAAGTTTGCATGATGTCATTAAGTTTCCTCTTCTTGTTAGCAACATTAGCACCATAGCTCTGCAACTACAGAAGCAAACTGCAGACACACAAACATGTCAGTTCTAAGCTAACCTAGCAAGCGAAAGCTAACATATCCAGCAAAGGCTAACCTAGCAAGAGTGAAAGCTAACTTAGCTTTTACTTGCTAAGTTAGCTTTTGTTCAAGTTAGCTTTCACTTGCTAACATGTCCAGCAAAAGCTAACCTAGCAAATGAAAACATATTCAGCAAAGGCTAACCTATAGAGAGTGAAAGCTAACTGAAACAAAAGCTAACTTAGCAAGTGGCTAAAAGCTAACATGTCCAGCAAAAGTTAACCTAGACACACTTGAGCCCACATAGCAGACAGTTTCGGGCCAATTCTGGCTTTCCTATGTGAGTGTTTGTTGACTGCGGGTAGATGTTGGGTATGCGGGCCAGAATAGTGTCAGATCCTGGACAGCTTCATCCCATTTTGCCTCCAGCGTGAATGTTGTGGACCAACAATGTAGTTGGGTCCAGATTTGGGCCATATCCTTTAGTTCTACTCACTTTACAGCGTGTGGGCCAGATCTGGGCCGAGGACCCAGCCATATACTGGGCCAGAACAAACCATGGATGTGGCCCACAAGTGGACCAGACAAATTTTGCTAACTGGGAGAGAGGAGGACAATTGTGTAAATTAGATTTGTACGTTTAAAATTTATTCTGAAAAAAGTCAGAAATTTGGGCTCAGAGTTTCAGGGGCAAGTTGCTCTCGTCCAAAAGTGAATTCATAGAACCAAAGTTTAGGTTTTACTATACCAAAGCTGTCAGAGTTGGGTCTTGATTGACAGCCACATCCGTAGGCTCCATTTATAGTACTGCACTCCTCGCTTTGTGTGCACTGCAAGGCCTGGCAAGAATCTAGAGACAAAAACAAACAGTAAGAAAAATAACAAACGTAAGCTAACCTAGCAAGCAAAAGCTAACTTAGCGAGCAAAAGCTAACCTTGCAAGTAATAGCTAACCCACCAAGCCGAAAGCTAACCTAGCCTACCGCAGTTTTCTCAAATCCAATTGTATCCTTCAGTACCAGAAGGGGTTTATGACTGAGGTAAATGTGACACTGTCAAAACTTAATGCAATATTCTTGCATAATCAACGTTAAAAGTTGATGCTGAAAAAAGTTGACACTGTACAAATTTTTGTTTTATGTTACTATAATTACATCCCATCATTTAGTTTTGCAACCCACTGAGTATTTTAGACAGTGAATGACCTCTGAAGTGGGTTGGTCATTCCATACTAGTCGTCACGCCCATATTAGCAACTCTCAGTGGCAAAAATGGACGGGATTTTCACACCCTGTGGTGCAAAAAAAGGTTCCAAAGCTGCTGTGTTTTGTGCCACTGAATGTCACTGTATCCTGTGAATTATGAGGTTGTTAAAGATTTGAAATATGAACATTGCTACAACCGTGCTAATAGTCAGCTAGCACTCCTGAGGTGACTGAAAGTCTACTATTAACCTTCAACACAACTACACAATAACGCCAGCTACGCCAAATATACTGTACTACTACCAAAGCAACTTAACTACCACATTTGGCCAAGCTTGCTGGTTTGTTTGGGGTATTTTTGTGCAGTTTCCAGTCTTACAATGTCAATTCAGTGCACAGCCGTGTTAGCTTGCATGTAGCAGAGTTCATATTAGTGCTCCTTAATGCGGAGGTTCCAGTTACATTCAGTGGAAAAATGTACATAAGATGAAACGTATTGGGTGTGGAACCACCATGTTAACCACAGGGCGCCATTTTGAAAAATCTCATTCATTTCTGCCATCAAAAAATTCAGCTAAGACCTGGAGTTTCTAATATGGGCATGAAGTCGACTACAGAACAATGACATGACGTCAGTGGTCTATGAGGTTTGCAGATTCAAGTGACCACAAGAAAAGAAGACTACAATGCGGATTTTTCAACTGGAACGTCCTTGCCCCTCAGCTAGCTTAGCATCACCTATGACCTTCAATTACCTGCCGTGCAAAATTTGTAATGCCTGCAAATTAAATTTAGTGGAAATTTAAGTCCATTCAGTGGAGAAATGTGTGTAGGATAAAACATATCAGGTTTGGAAATATTATGTTAACCACAGGGTGCATTTTGGCAATACAGGAATCCAGCTAAGGTCTGGACTTTCTAACAGTCCGGCTCCTTCGACGGATTTTAACCGGCCTTTGGCTTCTGTTTAAGAGTGTGTTGTAACAGAGGACTTGTAGAGAGGAGAATTCTCTCTCTCTGCAGTGTCTTCCGGTTTTCTCAAACGCTAGGGGGCGCTCCCGAGCGAGTCCAAAATGAACGGGTTGATACAGAGCATTTGAGCATAATCATAGTTTATAAATGCTTAAACATCTTTAATGTAAAAGAATGCATTCATTTCATGAACAGTGAATATCATAAAACATTTTAACACCGCTGTTATATTTTTAAGCGCTTTTAAACTCGAGTTATAGGAGTTTAAAACGGCGCCTCATGTATGTCCAAGACGTCAGTGAGCGCAAACAGCCAATGAGCTGCTCCGCTCGCCAATCAATCATCACGCTCTAGCAGTAACGCCGCCTCCTGCTGCCCAAAACCCGTTTGCTGTCGAAAAAGGAAATACATAGGTGAGTTTTCATTGTTTTTTTTAGTGAAACACATCCTTCTACTTTCTAAAATTAAAGTTCTGAACGACTGATTAGAGGCTATTTTAACTTTACATTTTTAGCCGTTGAGCTCCATTCACCCCGTTCATTGAGGACTCACTCGCGGGCGCCCTCTGCTGATTAGCTGTTCTGTTTTTGAGATAACGGGAGGAATAGAGAGTGGCCAGACTCCTCATAAACCGGCTCTGGTTGTAAGTGGCCCACCAGCCGGCCCACTTACAGTTTCTCTTTTGACCTGATGGTGGCAGCAAAACTGTAAAATTACAGTGTAAGGCGCCGCACTGGGGTAACGAAGTTAGCTAAAGATCAAGAGCCTTTCTTCTCTGACCAGACCTGCAGCTTCATTTACCGAATTACATTTAGTCAAGACTAAGACTAATCAGCCAGTTACGTCACATAACACTGGGGAAGCACCCAGGGTGGCCAGTCAGCTTACAGGGGTCGCCAGTGCCACGCCTAACACCCCTCCGGCTGGAGTGATTTTTATTTGAGAGGTACACATCAAAAATATCTTCAAATATCTGAATATTAAGCAGCTTACTGCTTACTTACTTTCCACAGTGGTCAACTCCACTATGAGGGGTGAGGAAGCTAGGGGGGGGAGCACAGAAAGAAAAAACATTCAATGTAATGGAAATTTAAGTCCAACTTGAGAATCCTGAAAAAAATTAAATTAGGCTAAAAGTTGAAGAGCCTTTCTTCTCTGATTAGACCTGCAGCTTCATTTACTGAATGACATTCAGTCAAGACTACAGGTATAAAAGTACTAACTTAACACTGAGAACTGGCAATTTGGGCAACAGGAAAATTTGAATTCTTCTTCCATCGAAAGTCAAAGCAAATGCAAATTTAGTTTGTCACACTTGAAATGAACAAACTTAATACATTAGACATGTTTTATTGTTATGCGTTGAAATATTTTCTCCTGTTTTGTGTGGATGGAAGCATCAGTCAGTTGCGTGACATAACATATGGGGAAGCACCTCTCAAATAAATATCAGCCCAGCCAGAGGGGTGTTAGGGGTGGCACTGGCTGGGCTGATATTTATTTGAGAGGTACACATGAAAAATATTATCACATATCTGAAAGTCAAGCAGCTTACTGGTTTGTGCCTTGGCCACGCCACCTGTGACAAAGAAGAGGGAAGCGCAGAAAGAGATAAAAATTCAATTCAATGGAAATTTAAGCCCAACTTGAGAATGCTGAAAACATTTAGGCCTAATTCAGCGCACAGACTTACTCATAAGGAGCAGGGCAGCCAAACACAGTCCAACTGGGAACTCCATTGAGAAAGGAAAGTGTACTACAAAGATACGAAATACAAAATAAGGCTTGTGTTAAGACTTTCTTATGTTCAGTTTTGCACAACAACACAAGGCCTAGAAGCAGCGATGGATCAGAAAATTGTAGTGAGGACAATTTTGCAGAAAACATCGGACAACCGCCGAATATATGTCTTACACCAAATGTCTTTCTGGCTTCATTATTTTTGTAGTGTTCCAGAATGTTCAACAAGGATCCTTAAATACAGTAAAACTTTGATTTACAAAATTAGCTTGAATGAATATGAAACCTTGATAATATTAAGAGAAGATCGACGTGTGCAAGTTTTATTGGAACTTTATCATTTTTAGATGAGTTTAGTAACAATGTCAGTTTTTCTATTTATGAAATTAGTTGTCAATCCAAAACCCATAACAGTATCTGCATTCAAAATGAACCATGTTTTGTAGTATTAAGCAAGATTTGAGTTGGTTGAATAACATCTAAGTTCCTCAGGCACAAATTTAAGTGTTGTGCAGTTCTTATGCAGGTTTGCATAGTTTTGCTTCTCTCTCTGCTGGTGTCTTTGCATAATATCAGGCACTTGACTTTCTCCAGGTTCAGTAGGTGGAAGCAATTTAATCAGCCAATTACATGACAGAAAGTTTGAGGAGGCACCTAGGATGGGCCAACCACATTTCTGGGGTAGCTGGCACCACCCCTACCACCCCTCTGGCTACACCTCAATGTTAAAGTCTTACTAATAAATAAACTAAACCACAAATAAATTTGCACTTGCTAAATATGTGACATTAAAATTCCATTTTTGACCAATCAAAATTGGAGTTTAACAAAAAAAAACAACGCTGTTGTTGAAAAAACCTCGTATCTCCATTTTTGACGTTTTTCAGTTTTTGACAGTATTTGAAAACACCTGTTGCCCTTTACATTGTATGTAAATTTCATGACGAATGGACTAAAAGAAATGACCCAAAATGACTTGGAAAAACATCTGGTTCCATTGACTTACATTAAAAGTAAAGAAAGTTTTTTCCTTCTCCTGTTTCGGAGATACGAGGTTTTCTTCCGACAACAGCGATGACTATAAAGCATTTGCTAAGGTTTTCAACCGTGGAATAGGCCAAAGTTCGTCATAGAAAAGAAAATACTGTTCCAAGACCTTCACCAACCTATAAGGACTGGAATAATAAGAACACGGCTTATTCAAACAATGAAAGTAACCAACCATATGCATATAAACAATAGCTGCAAACAGGGATAGGATCATTAAACCCAGAGCCATAAATACCCAAATAATAGTAACTGCTAATGCTAACTTACCAGGATGTGCAGGGCAAGCAGCGGTGATGCTGTAGTGTCCACCTGTGTTAACGCCAAACATCACTACTGACATATATATAGAGACTGGCACTCCCACATATGTACCATGTGACTAATTTTGGGGCACTTTCTCAGTGCATTGACTTGATGAAGTTGGGGAACTGGAGCAACCAGCTCGGCTGGTAAAAAAAAAAAAAAGGGCTGGAATTACAAGCATTATATTGTCAGCAAGGAACACAGTCATGCATGACGTGCTGAAGACAACAACGTGGAACACTAGGCATTAGCATCTCACAGCTGTCGGAACAAAACACTGAACCTTCAATATGGTAAATTCACAGGAGAAGGAGAAAACATTCATAACTGTCAATGCAAATCAATGTAAAGTGATTTTATTCCAAGCAGTTTTTGATGATTTCCATTGGTCCAAACATCATGAATTTTTCACACAATGTCAAAGGCAGCCTGGTGTTTTCAGAAAAATGACAAAAATGAAAACATTATTTTTGGACAGTATTTTCAAAAAATGACAAAAATGAAAAATGTTACTTTCGGACAGTGGCGACAAACAGAATGGACAGGGCGTGTATAAATGTGTATATATATATATATATATATATATATTATAGATTTATATTATATTATAATTATATATTATATATTATATTATATATTATACAAGTGGCGAGGTCCAACATTGGAAGGCTAGTCGACATACAACACTAGCACCTCATAAAAGTTGCAGATTTCATACATAATACTACATAAACAAAGTATGCAGAGTTACCATAATGTCAACTCTAGAACTGAGGTTATCTGAAGTTACACACATGCAGAGTTGGGCAAAATACTTTAAAAGTAGTGAAGGCTGAATGCTGAGTACACTGACCTAAATGTATTAAGTGATATATTCCATTACTATACACACAAAATAATGCATTCCAAATACATTTATAATACATCTCTTTTTTCTTTGTTCATGCTTATTTGCTTATCATTTAAATGAAGTTCCATAAATTTTTTTTTTTTCCTCTCTCACCACCTGCTTCGGTCCAACAATCCCCTGAGCAAGAGCACAACACTAATGTAAAAATTATTACCCACAAACATCTCCACTACTGAGGAGATTACCAAGGCTATTGATGGTTATTAAGGGCTATTAAGGATTATTAAGGTGTGTCTGTATATGGGAAAGGCAAGTAGCGCATGGTTGTTGTAGAGCTTTCTGTTTTGTCTGAATACTAATTTTAAAATCTGTTAAAAAAAAAAGAAATTAAAAGCCAGGTCAACTTGAAATTTTTACTTTTGAAATTTTTAATTTTTACATTTTTAATTCCCCTCACTTTTTTAAATGAGTCTGATGTAATATATAAACAGGGTTGGGCAAAATACTTTGAAAAAGTAGTGATGGCTGAATACTGAATACACTGTCCTAAATGTATTCAGTCATGTATTCTGTTACAGTACTTAAAAATACATATTCAGAATACATTTATTTGTAGGCAAATGGGAAATACTTCACACTGTTAGTATTGGCAGTTTTCCTCATGTAATTCTTCTGTTAATATGTTTCATTAAAAAAATCTGCTTATCATTTCAATTGAGTTCCAAAAATTCTTAATTTTTTTCCCTCTCTCCTGTGGGTCCCACAATCCCCTGGGCAAAAGTTCAGTACAACACCGATGTAAAACGTATTAATCGTCTAGGCTTTTGGAATAATGTTCTAGAAGACAGGGGTCCTGTTACATCTGGGATAAAGCTAACACAGCATTCGACAATAAGAACATCATATGAACAGGGAAACATGGTGGTGGTAGTGTGATGGTGTGGGGAAGCTTTGCTGATTTAGGACAACTTACCATTATTGATGGAACACTAGGCCTCATTCACCAATATCTTCCTAAGTGTTTTGTAAATTTTGTCTTGAGAAAAGTCCTGAGAAAAAGCCTCCGTCGGATTTGCGATGTGTTCTAAAACCACAGAATTGTTCGCAACTTTGAATGTCAGAATCGTGAAAACTGTGTAAAGTGGGTTTTAAGAGGAAATTTCGCTGTAAGAACAGCTGGTTAATGAGGCCCAATGAATTTGGCTCTCTACCAGAAAATTCTGCGTGAGAATGTCCAACCAGCAGTGAATGATCTGAAGCTCCAGCACAAAAAATGCAACCTCTGAATGACAAAAGAAATTTTCTTCATATTCTCCTTTTGAAATTCTGAAATGCATTCTGCAATATGCATTTCAAGCTGACATTCTGCAGATATTTTAAGCCTTTGTCATTACAGGGATGGTACAAGTTTCCTTCTTTCTTGTTTAAATAGCCTGAGGCTATGAAGGGTTATTAAGGTGTGTCTGTATATGGGAAGGGCAAGTAGTGTGTGATTGTTGTAGAGCTTTCTGTTTGTTTTTATGATACTAATTTGAGCTCAGTAACACTGAGATTAATTACTGATCATCACATTGATTTATCAGTCTACTCAGGCTTTAGCAGAGCTCAGTAACACTGAGAAACAGATTAATAACTGATCATCACATTGATTTATCAGTCTACTCAGGCTTTAGCAGAGCTCAGTAACACAGATTAATCTGATCACATTGATTTATCAGTCTACTCAGGCTTTAGCAGAAACTTCACTTCAACTTCATCTGTAAAGAAGCCTTTAATGTAGTTCCTCTTTAGAATTTGTCTAATGAGCTTTTTGCTACATGCAGTGCACTGATTTAAAAATAGTTAAACAAGCACTGATGATGTTTCTTTTGAAGATTACTTGTGTTTATTACTTAGTGGGTAAAATATTATAAAAATTTTCTCCTAAAACTGTACAAAGTAACTGTTTTCTGAATACTGCCTTTACAAAATGTAATTTAGACTGAATACAGATACTTCATTTCTGTATTCTGAATACATATTCCCAATACTTGTTTTCTGTTACATCCCTACCTTGTACACAAACATAAACATAACATTGTCAAAGCTTCAAAACACACTGGACTGTCCTTACAGACCATGTATGGGAAGAAAGGCTGAAAAAATGGTCACATAAAAATGAATGATGACCATTTTGGTGCATAGAACCACACAAACGCTGTAAGAGGACCTCAGGGAGAAAAATAAGATACAAGAAAATGTAGGATATGTAGGAAACAGGCCCTTAAAAAAAACATTTGAGAACTGCATTTAGGCTAGGTCAACAAAACAGTTTCCCAAAGGTCATCAAAAATGATCAACAAATTATCAAAACAACTTTAACTACAAAATATTTTAGTGGTCAACGTTGTTTTATTGTTCACTGTGAAAAGTGGTTCATCAGTTTAACCTAAAACAAATGACTTAATATGGTGCTGAAGCGCACAGCACCTGTCCTCTGTTGAATCACTCAGTAAAGAGTTCCAAACTGCCTCTGGGAAGCAAAATCAGCACAAGAACTGTGTGTCAGGAGCTTCATGAAATGGGTTTCCATGGTTGAGCAGCTGCACAAAGGCACAAGATAAAAAAGTGCAATGCCAAGCGTCGGCTGGAGTGGTGTACAGCACCGCCACTGGACTCTGAAGCAGTGGAAACGTTCTCCGGAGCGAGGAATTATTTGTCACAATCTGGCAGTCTGATGGACAAATCTGGATTTGCATACTGCCAACAGTAAAGTTTAGTGGAGGCTGTTATAGCTGCAAAGGGGAATAACTCCATATTAATATCCATGGTTTTGGAACGGGCTGTCCGACAAGCTCATATGGGTGCAACGTAAAATGTCCACATAGTTTTGGCCACGTCATCTGTGTGTGCGCATGTGTACATATAAGCTGAATATATCGAATAATATATTTAAGTTGAATGAAATTAGTTAATTTAGTCACTACCATATGAAATCATTTTGGTTTTGGGTTGGATTTTTTTTACAGTTGATGTGCAAACATGATCGCCATATTTTAACGTCTGCATGTGTTGAAATAGCACTAAATTTTCTTGAACACCGCGTACTGACTTGTTAAGGATGCAGGACTCGGGACTTGGCTTGGTCTCACTTCTGGCACCATTACCCAAAAAATGGGATCAATTCAGTTCTCACAGTTGTGAGAGTGATACTTTGGGCCCAAACTAATTGAAAAGCCTACAAAACTGCATGTATAAACATCAATGAACGAAATTTCCAAAATTTTGGGAATGTATAACATAACATTCTGGATGTCTTTCTTATATTGCACAAGTAATCAATTGCTAATAACTCTCCAGTTGTCGTCATGTGATCCAGATTCTCCTCAATTCTTCAGCAAAATCATTCTTTACTCACGGATCTGGACACAATGGACCGCGCTGCCGTATTCGACTAGGCCTTCAGGCTTTCAGCTGAAATGACAGTAGAAGGAATGAATTCTCATGAATTGCCTTCAAATGTTGTGGAGCGACATTTTTCAGTGTGTTATTTTGCCTCAGGTTCCCAAGTGCATTTAAATATAACATTCAGCTGTATTCAAATACAGTGGCAGTGACAACTGTTGAAAAGCTGTGGCTGTGATTCATACATTTATGTATGTGGACAAAACTGAAAGTGCCAAGGCTGTCACTGAGTGTGTTTACATGCACCGAATAAGCCGATCATAATCAGATTTTTCTGAAGTTATCTGATTATTCAAATGGTCGTGTAAACACCATACTCCGATCTAGAAATCCAATTAGGAAATCCAATAAAGAGGCTGGATTTTAGCTCAGTAATCAGATTTCTCAGTGC
>JAILXH010114133.1:0-13714 GCA_023558415.1 Piaractus mesopotamicus
AGGCGCCAGAATGGATCTGCTGCACCATTTAAGGTGGAACGAGAAAATTCGAACGAGAAGCCGGCGAATGGGAAGCCAACTTCAGCCTCGTGGTGCCGACTTTGAATTGAGCTACAATATGTGACAGTTATCCATTCTACTTTCGTCGTGATTAAACCTGATGTAATGCTCTTTGCGATGTTAGCTTGCCTTATATGACATAAATTGAAAATGTAGCTACCCATCTTTGGTTAGTTCATGAATCAGCTCATACTAAGAGCCATTTAGGGTATTTCATTCTTGAAGCTTGTGCCTCAGGGTTCAGTGAATGATGATGAAGCAGCTATTATGTTAACTGTAGAAAGGCCTGTAAGTTTTTTTTGGGCTGAGATGTACCTTGTGAAGAATTGTCTTTTTACAAACCTTCAAGTCTTCTCTTCATGGTGTATTATGTTACCCTTATTTGTTAGGCCTCACAGAACTAAATGGAAACAAAACTGCTGTATCGTAAGTTTAGTGTACTCAACTGAAGCGTACTAGGTCTTTTGCTGCAGACTTAATAGTAGACTGCTAGTATTCATGAGTTTATGTGTTAAATTCGGTCGACTTAAGGCTTTTCACTTTTGTGAAAACTCTGTGCTTGGGACAGCAGACGGAGATGGTCACTGGCTGTGAAAATCCCTTCATTGTAACCCCATGTGCAACATGTCTTTCTGAAATGCATTATACAAAAATATAGTCTAGTCAATGTTATGTTTGCAGTTTCTCAGCATATAGGAGAGCCTGTAATCTGGACAATCCTAATAAATTGATACAGTAGCTTACATCTGCTCTTGGTACATGCTGGTATGGTTCTAGAAACTCATTTTTAAATGAGGCATCTGTTAGTACTAACGTTCCTGCTGCCAATCATTAGCTTAGTATATTGCAGGCTCTTGTCATAAATCAGCAATGGCAAATCATCATAAACAAAGATGAAGCAGGATGCCAGAGTGGAGTGTGCCAGGCCTTCAGAGGCTGATGTTGGAATTTCTTGGCTTGTGCGTTTATAAAGGACAACATTAACTAACAGTTCCTCACAGTCTGGTCAGTGGTCTTCGTCCATCTCAAGTGCATGGAGTTGTGTTTTTTAATATCTGCGTTTGTCCATCTATTGATAGAAAATGATGGCAGTGATGTTAGTTAATATGAATAATTATGATTTTCTGTCATTTATGACTGTCAGCACACTTTACATACAAATGCTGAAAATTTCTGCTAAAATCATTACAGGTACAGTGGTACACCTCCCTTCATAATAATTATATGATTATATGGTTGCTTTTTGTGCTGACAACCTCTGGGTGTCTTGAAGCCAGATAACTTTATGGAGATCTCTGTTGCATTTAGCCTATTTGGTAGGCCTTGAAGTTTACATAATGGGCATTACGAATAGTTCATCCAAAAAATGTAATAGTTTTAGGGTCATAACAGCCTAATTATTGAGTGTTAGCGCTAAGTAATAGGCAGTGCCTACTTCTGCGTATTGTAGTTTTTTAGACCCAGATATTTAAAACAAGGTCTAAAAAGAAATAAATTAGCTTTATGCTAACTACATGTTGAGCTTACCAGAAATTGACACACTGTTGCTCTAAAATAAATTGTTGAAGTTATTATCGTTGAATGTTAATATTTTTTTGCAATTGTGTTGTTCTGTTTCATACATAGTTGTAAATACTTTGCTTTTGATGAAAAGCTAAAGATATCAAAAAACAATGGGCGTCTTCCCTGTTGTTGGTCTGTGAGCCATGTAACACAACCATTTTCAGTTCCTGCTTCTTTCAAGAACGTTTTTGCCTTCAGCCTTGTTTTTAGTAAGTGAAATTCATGCTTAATGGGGTTCTAGTCAGATGATTTACTTGGTCAATGAAAAACATTCCACTTTTTGGATTCCAAAAAACTCCATAGATTCTTTAGCAGCATGTTTGGATCCATTGTCCTACTGCAAGATAAAGTGCATTCCAATAGATTTTAAGATGTTTGGTTGGATCTTAGCAGTTAAGATGCTATTACACTTTAGAGTTCAACCTACTGCGGTCATCAGCAGCCACTTAATCAATGTAGACAAGTGAACCAATGCCACTGGCAGCAGTACATGCCTAAGCCATGACAGTACCTCCCATCATATTTCACAGATGAAGTGATACGCTTTCATGAGCAATCGCTTCTTTTCCCCACACTTTCCTCTTGCCATAATGCTAGCACAGGTTAATCTACCTCGTATCTGTTCAGAAACCTGTCCCAGAGCTCTACAGGCATAGCAAACTAACATGGCTTTTCTGCTTTTGAGGCTTACCGGTGGTTTTCATTTGTGATGAACCCTGAACCAGATTATGCTGGTGGATTTGTCTCTTCAAAAACGTCTACACTCTTAAAAATAATGGTGGCTTGAATGTACTTTTTTTAAAGAAAAGCTTTATGGAGCATTAATGTAATGTCAGTATTCTTTAAACTTAAAAAAAAACCCAAAAAAACATTTTTAATACTCAGATCTTTTTTTTTTTTTTTACAAAATTTGTTCCATTTGGTGGTTCTTTAGGGAACCAAAAAGTACTTTTTCTAATGCATTGTTTCAAACAACTCTTTTGGCACCTTTTTAAATAATATTCTTAATAGTTATACCTACATCTTGGAAAGTGTTGATCTCTTCAGTGCTGACTGATCTATTGAGCTTGACTACCAGATTTTTCTGTATTACTAAGCTCATCAGTGCATATTCTTGCTTTTTAACAATGTACCAAAAAGTTCATTCTGGCACATGTAATACTTAGGCTCTGTCTGATTGATAGTCATCCTCACTATAGCCTGTGTTACTGATGTTGACTCTTCTGTGGTCCTAATGTCGACCCCTTAAACCCCAAGGACCTGTATATTGCCCAAAATTTTAGTTCCTCACTCTCATACCTGTATGTTACAAATAAATAAAGCAGATCTCAATATTGTACTTATAAAGGATCACTGATTTCAGAAATATTTCTCTTAAACTCCCCTTCATAGAGAAGAGGAGACTAACATCAGCATTTAATTGTAAGAATTTCTAGTGCTGAATTAGAAAAGCATTCTCCTTCTATACTGATAGACTGCTGAAAGAGTTCTGTAATATAGGATAGGGCTGTATAAGAAAATAATGACATCTTACACTCTTACGGAAATATTATTTAGCTAATACTGGGGTGAGATGAGTCAGAGGCAGAAGTGTTAATCCACATGTATGACATGTATTTTGATCAAAGTGATATCTAAGGGTTATTTCTCAGGAGCCAAAATTCAGAAACACAAGTCTCACTCTGATTTCAAACTGGACTTAATCATGTCTCTGAGAAGTACACACGATGGTTATTCAAGGGTTCTTTAGTAACCATGAACACTCAAAGAACCTTTTGTCATGATTAAAGGTTTCTTTGCATCGTGAAAGTGTTCTCCAGATTGTTGGAGATTGTGCTGTAGATGGTTCTATATAGCACCTTTTTGAAAATGGTTCTATATAGCACCAAAAAGAGTGCTTCTGTTGTAATAAGCCTGACATCATAACAATAGAAGAACCCTTTCATAATGCAAAGAACCCTTTTTAATCATTCCAATTTTTTTTGAGTGTTCTTTGCTCTAAATAGAACCATCTTCTTCACTAAATAACCTTTGAAGAACCATCATTTTGTAAGCGTTTAGAATATAATAGGGTTCGAGGGTTTTAAAATATCAACAGACTCAGGATGCCACATCTAAAATCAGCTGTAGCCCTTGTAGCTTTCAAAGAAACAACTGAGCACCTATAGGTTTATGTTCTTTGGATCTTCTAAAATGGGAACACAATGTATAAAAAGAACTCTTAATTCCTACATGGTTCACCTGATATGGACCTACATCCCGTCAAATTAAAGCTGCCTTAACTTCATAGTCATCATTTGTTTCAAACTACAGTGCTGGAGTAGTGAGCCAAAACAACAAAAACAACGTTGCTGTCCAGATACTTACAGACTGCACTGTATGTGTGCGCTTTGTTGTATTGCTCACCGGGCACAGTTGCTAGGACCACATAATCTGCATAAGAATTCCACACACATAAGTGTAGAGTAAAAAAAAACTGTTAATAAGGGTGCCTGTTATATTAATCTCTGATGACATTTGCCTGCTGGTGAGTTGCTGAAGAGAACCATTTTTGTGTGGGAATGTTTTGAAGCTTTAGCCAAATTTATGGATAGAGAGTTGGCCCAGAATTGTATCTAACTTGAATTGACATCAAAATATACCTGTCACACACACACATTTGAGATTGTACTGTAAATGGTCATTATAAATGATCCTGAGCGCATTGTTGCATTTGTGCCAACATAGCGCAGTTAAATGGCCAGGGCCCATTGGCAGGCCCAAAGTTTTATTACATACTTTTATAACCTAAGAATAGCTTAGCCAATATGCATTGAAGTCTCTGTAGTTTCTGATAACTACTATGATAATTACTACCGATAATTACTATTAAGCTTTAGTATGTAAAAAGCCTGAGATTATAAGGGTTTAATATATGAACGCTGAAGGTTTCTGAAGGCTAGAGTAATTCAGCTTTGCTACTATAACAGGATACCCTGAAAAACAGTATTCACGGCTTAGTCTAATGCTGCCAAATTCATTAAACAGTTTAAACTGCTTAATAAACAACACGTGAATTCTTGTTGCTTCTTTCTGCTCTCTTAGCTTTCATGTTAACTTATTTTTGCTACCTATTGCAAAGTCTTGGAAAAAAAAAAAACCCTCCATATCCCAGCGAAGAAAAGTCACCATTCTGTTGTAATCACTAAGCCATTTTACTGGCATTATATCAATTGAACTTAACCTGCTCAGCTCCTATTTCAGTCTAGAAGCAGCTGCTTATGCCTAAATTAGGTGCTTGACTAATGTTGTCCAACAATAGTGCACGTTGTCACAGTTTTGCATTGTTGGATGTTTGTATGCAATGTGTTTATGCACTACGACACTCATATCACTATGCTATGTGTATTTGGTAAAATGCCACATCGATATAAGTCAGATATTGAGCTTTGAGTATGTTTAGTGTTGATATAAAACTGTAGCTATATATTGCTACGCTAATTAGCAGTGCATGATTAGAAGTGCACAGTATTTGCTTGTACCACACAGTTGGCTGATTAATTTATATTTTGGCTGATAAGCACTGCAATTTTATATGGTAAATAGTGTGAGCCAGCTAAGTGCACTCGTGCTACATTTACTTTGTTGCCTGTTGCTACTTTGGCTAATAAAATATGCTAGAAAATGTACTAGGAATGGGCATTTTAGTAATTTGCTATTCTAATTTCAGTTTTTTTAATGAATAGTACTGACTGAATATCCCAGTGAGAAACTGTTTTATGTTGTATCATTCATGTGAACCACCTTTCTTCACTTGTTCATAGCACTGCTGGTGTTTCTTTGTTTCAATGTAATTACAGAAAATTCCCACTTGACAATAAAAGAAAATGTTTATTTATATTTATTTGGGCTAATAAGGGTCTGTCCTGTCTATTTTAGGAAGCAGTCAGTAACTTTGTCTAACATAACTGAGCTACCTAACTAATATGTATCAATGAATTAACCCCCTTAAAATCACAATCTTATTATATCCTAAGGCTAATTATTTAGTGACCACGTGGGCTGCAATGCAAACTGGTTTACTGGTTACTCTTAAGTTATAATAAAATAACTTTGTTATTTGGCTATGAGCAGCCCCCCCCCCATATTAAAGCATGTTTTACCTAGTAACAGTCTTAAAATGTGATGCACCTTCACTGCATCTCTTCCTGTAACAGATTGGCTCGGTTGGGTACTCCACAAAGGTGCCAGTGTTGGGGATTTTACATCATTAGCATTGTGAATTAGCAGGGACTTTGCTTGTACGCTTTGCTGCACTGTTGTGATGTACAGCCTGGTAATTCAATCTCTTCTTTTGACCTTGAGTCAGCCACAGTGAAGATTCAGTGTCATCTGTATGTGGCATCTCAACCTCAATTATTCACTGAATGCCTGATGTGATAGCATTCCACAACTACCTGCTTTCTGCGTCCACATTACTATACTGTGTCATGGGATCCATAGGGCACTGTGAGTGCATGAGCCTGCTCTTATATTTTATAGTTTACCTCGACTTTGATTGATCAAAATCCACACAATATTGCTGTTGGTGCTGCCAGCCTGCTGAGCATATCTTTTGCTCTCAACAATTGCTTTTAACAATTAATAGGATAAAACAAGTGTTCTGGACTGTGCTCAATTGGTACGCCATTCATTAAGCAAAATAACTTCACAAGAGACATCTTTCTGTTGTGGTTTCCTGCCTCTGTTGTCATGATACAGCACTTTATTTTAAAGCAACCCAATCTGATTGCCATCCACTTTTTTAGGAGGTCAGTAATGCTAGTAGAGAAGGAATGAAGATGCACCCTAAACACACCCGAAATGGCCAATCAGATTAAGCCATATTGTCCAACAACATATTTAAAAAATACAACCAATTTATGGCAATAATTGAAATAAGCTACAATTAATTCTGTCAAATGTATGTAACTCATTCCATGTACACTAAATGTCTGTTTCAGAAACTAGCAACTCAGTGCTACTTTTATCGCTAAATCTAAATATTTAGAGCAATCAGATTCTTGTAACATGAGCAGTAGCTGAAATAGTGTCTAACACTGATGCTATGTGGCAGTCACTCTCAGGTATTGTTTTATACTTGCCTGTTTCTACGAGTCCTCATCAATTATCAATCTGAGTAAATTATTCAACCTTCACACTTCGACGAACTGACTTCGTTGTGGTAGTGGTACTCATTAAATTAAAGGAGTGGATCGTTCATATTATGCCAAAATGATATGGAGATGTACTGCATTTTTTGGCATTGTTAGGTTTACATTTTGGCAGCTGTCCCTTTTTTTTACTACTTCCACAGTAGTGCACTCAACTCACATTTGTAATTATTTGCTCTTTGCATGCGATGTAAAGATGGTATTGTAGTCATTTGTTTAATGAGTGTAGTTATTTGGGAATCTATGGGAAAATCTTGCTATTCTCTTTCGAAAGCAGGGGTAAAGAATTGTCGACTGTTTGGTCATTTGCAAAATATTCTGTGTTCAGAATCTCTATGTCAGCCGCCATTTCCTCAGTGCTCACATTACCTGCAACTGCCTATAGTTACAAATAATTGGAGGATAAAGCCCCTTGGTGTAAGACAGATACCATGCCAGGATGCCACACCAGAGTTGTGGGCTCCCAGAATTGATTTTACGTCACGTTTTTGACACTTGTCTTGTTTTTTTGTAGAATACACCAGGTGTATTCAGTTATTGGCCTGGAGGGCTGGTGTCCAGGTCAGTGTGGTGTTTTCCTTGCTCTAGCACACCTGTTTCAACTTGTGTTGTAATTGCCAGGCTTAGTAGATGTGTTTGAACAGGGGAATCACCAGACTTTGCTGGACACCAGCCTTCAAGGACCGAAATTGATACCTCTGGAATGAACCATCCATTATTTACTTCACCTACGCAAGCTCCTCAGAAGCCTCTGCTTGCCAACTCGCTGTAATTACAAGTTAATTTGCTTTGGATTTGGGAACATCATTTTAGAAAGGTATTTCTTCCGTCAGTCATGGCTAGTACTTTTTTTTTTGTCTCAAAAGTGTGTAGCATGACACCATGGAAAATATGACATGACATTAGCTGACAGTAATTTTATTAAACATCACATCAGATTTAGTGCCATGTTTGCAGTGTGAGGAGATGGGAACTGGTAATGCCACAACTTCAAAGCTTGACTATCAAAAACATATTGTTCTTACTGACTCTTCTATTTTACTGTCAGTTGTAAAAAGTCCTGTAATTTCTGTATGGGGAGTAGATTGTGCAGCTCTGCTGTTAGCTTGAACAGGCAGCCTGTTTGGTTTGTGGTTTGGTACTTAGTGTTCTTACAACAGATGCTTTAAAATAAATAAAATGATAAGTATTAATTTTGCATGTGAATGTAATACATACATGTAATTCTGTCGTGTCTTTGTCCCTCCTTTTTAAAGTAGTTGCTGACTCCATTGTATTACAGACTGCTTTGTTGCTTCTATTTGTGTATTTCAGTCACATGACCTTTTTTCTTGTAGTGGTCATATTAATGACCTCCTTCTTGATCAAAGTGTTAAGCAGAACAGGCTTACTTAGACACAAACATACTGCTTTAAGTTGCAAATAATTTTTTTTTTGCCCAACTCCTCATGCTTTACTCGCCTGATGAAGTGTTTACAGACATATAAGTATATTTAGTACACAATCCATGCTCTTTTAAAAGCCTGACCATCGTTAAGAGTAGGCTACTTTGGTGCTGTATAGGCAAGCAGTAAGGATTAAGGAGCAAAATAAGCTGTGTGTGGAAGGGAGAGAGAATGTGACGTTCTGTAAATTAAATAGAAACTGATGCTTTTACCTTAATTTCCTAACGTTAGGTAGATTTAGTGAGTAAACTTTGTGGCTGGTCTGCAGGGTTATGTGTGGCGATTGTGTTAATCAGTATGATAAGTGTAGAAACATTTTGTATAGTAAACACGGATGTGATATTATTTTCCAAACTCTAAATTAATTAAACATTGTCACATCTGTTAGTTTACATAGAAATGCAGTAAAACTTTAAATGTTTGTTTTTCTGAATGGCTGTTTTTTACATCAAACTGTACAGCACACAGAGAGTACTTTGATTCTCCTAGTCACGAAAATGACGGCACAGTTATACAGTGACTTTACATGAGACAAATGAGTAGACTGCCTCATTTTTGACTTCCATGTGTTATTTACCTACATTTAGGTAATCATTTAGCTTTGAAAGTGTACAAAGAGAGCAAAGATAACGTTCATGAATTTCCTGTGTACAGTGACGAGTTTATTTGCTTCTCTTTGTTCCCCAGTTTATTTTTGAGAACACTAATCTTTGTTTTGCGCAGAAACACATGCAGATCTTTTTCTGTGATTTGCTCATTAATATACACATTAAGCCAGTAAAGGGTGTCTGCAACATCACAGAGTTGCCTACATCATTGTATTTAGCCAAGGGCAGCCAAACGTCAATGACCCTGTCATGCACACTGCAGTGTGACTTACAAAATAACCCAGATTAAACTGACATATTTTCCATCTTAAAGGGCCGGTTTCCTAGACATGGATTAAATCCAGTCTTGGACTAAAATGCAGTGGCAATGATGAATCACCATTGGGAAAACTTTTTAGTCTAGGCTTAGGCTTAATCTGGGTTTGGGAAATTGGCCTATAATGTTTTAAAAGCGCATAAGGCAGTATGTTAAACCTTTTTGCACATAACACATAACTGGCACATAAATACGGTTGATTGTCCTTTATGAGCATCACCAGACTGCATCTATGTTTTGTTATGTTATTAAGATTCATCTCATAAACATAAATTCAGTGCTCAGGATCCATTGTTAGTGTTGATATATCTCTTATGACCGCAGTACAATTTATTATTATTTAATCTGTTGTCTGATTGAATGTTTGTTGGCAGTGGAATGACAGATGCAACATCTTACTTCAGTTACCTACCAACAGCATGTCTATTCAGCAGAGAGGTATCATAATTATATGTATTGATTTGTTTTTAAATGAGATTTCTCCTCAGCTGTTTCAGTCACTCCATTATGAAACTAAATGAGGAGTTTTGGTTTTCAAAATGGCACTTAACTTTCTGGAATTGATTGGACATTAATCAGCAAAGGCAAACTGCAGTGGGACATTTTCTCATCTGAGGGCGCTCACTACAGCCTCTTGTGATATAGACACGGGTAAGGCCGGATGTCAACAAATAATGATTAACAAGCAATGTATTGTAGAGATTTTATTTATTTGCTCTAGATTTCAGTGCATGGAAACGTATCTTTATGAACTTTATTAAAGCCATTCATTTATATACATGGTTTTCATGGATATGAAAAACCTTTTTTCCCCATGTATAGTTTTGTAGATTTTACCTACTGCTGCATTTTCTTCTTGCCACAGTCTCTTTTTGATAACTCTCACTTTAAACCTTTTGAATTAATATTGCTCTTTGTATCAGATGAACAAGAATCAGAATCCTGCCGTTACAGTCCCCTCCAGATCTATTGATAGACCATCTGAACAAAACGTGTGATTGCTTAATTAAATACCCACGCGCACTTGTGCAATTGCCATAATGCCTATTCTCTGACTGTGTGAGTCTATTCTTAGTCTCTGAATGTCGAATGAATGACAAGGTACAAATCAGTTTGACAGGCACCTCGCCGGGACCTTAAGCAGGTGTGCCGCACAACAATAGGGAGAAAAATAGAAGCGTTTATTTCACGCCTGACTGAGGTGTGAAATTTAAGGAGATTACGCCAATCAAACAAAGGGCACGCAGCTATGGTTCACTTGCGTTTTTTCCTTTTTTTTAAATAAAAAAACAAACTCCTACTCAGCGGCATTGGTGCCGAACATAATTTTCCGTCTATAGGCAGTGGACATTTCAGCGAACAAATGAGCAGCTCTGAGAGTGCATTTATCTAGAATGATATGATACGGAGAGAGTGAGTGTGTATTTGCAGAGGAGGTTTTACTAGGACACTGGCAAACCTCTGTGTGTGCATTGCATAGCATTTAGATTGCATGCCTACATCAAACTGATGATCAGGATTAAGTTCTGGTCTATATTTCAAAGTACAATACATCTAGAAAACTGCTGCTGCAGATCATTACGAATGGAATGCATTGGACTTCGGTTAAAACCAACCCGTAAGTCCATTTAATATTTCTTCAGTGGGGAAGACTATTTTCACTAAAGCTGTTTTTTTCTTCCTAAATGTTCCTCATCATTTTCTTGGAGATGTTAAAGTGTATCTGGAGCAGGCGGCTGCCTAGCACACGGTCTGTGTGTAAATGGTGTAGGCACAGCAACGTGGAACGTCTCTCATGGGGGGCGTTTGATTTGGCCTAATTAAATGGAACATCTGAGGACCAATATTGATGTAGCAGGTGGTTTGACTCCGTTGTAATGACTTGTTCCGGAGGCAGCTGGTGCTGAGCTGCATAACACACCTGATGAATAGTTAAAGTGAGAGACGAGTTTGTTAGTACAGAGAGGGTCCAGCTGCTGATGTGTGGCGCTTGCATGGAAGGAAACGTCATCTCCCCACACCCCGCTGTCAGTCCAGCGGAAGATTAAAGGGACACTCTGGTGGACACGAAATAAGCCTCCGCCTTCTCTGATGGCGCTTTCTGGCAACTGGCCAAGTGGCAAGGCTCAGCTTTGTTTGAACGGACCTGTCGTAACAACCCCTTTGGCACCGCTGTTTTGAAGGTTAGCCTACTTTGAGCTTTTTGGGCGGTTTAAGACCACCCTTTGTTTTTGCCTGTGTGCCCAGTAGCTTTTTATTTCAACAATAATCACTCCAGCGGCCTGCAGAGACTTCATTTTAAGAGGCAACAGGAGTCCTCCAACAATGCAGTCAGCTAATGGTCTATTACAGTATAAGGTGACTGGGAGCAAGGGCTTTGCAGTTCAGGGTAAATTGTGTTCAAGGCTCTCAGAAGGGGGCAGTATGAGCCCATGGCCAAGAGGCCTAGAGACTTTAAGTTTGGGGAATGACTTTGGTTTCTGCCAGCCTTTGAAAATTAATCTCGAGTTAGATTTCTGTAGCTTCCTGAGAAACAGACTCCAAGTCACTTGTTAGAAGCTTGAAAAACTCAACTATACTTGGCCTCCTATGTTTTGGTCAAACAGTCTTTTCTCATTTCTCATTCCTAGATTAAAAAGTCATAGAATTTTTCAAATACCTTCAGTTTGACACCTGTAATCTGTTTTTTTTAACCTGAATTGATATTCGGGACAATCCTGGCCTAAACATTTCGTATAAGCTGACAAAAAGAGTGGTCCAAGATCCTCCTGATGTTGTGACATAAACAATTTAATTTTTGGGAATTTTATAACTAGATTTAAGCAAAGTAAAACAACAACAGCTCTAGAAAATTTTATCAGAAAGTTACATTTAGTATATGAAAACAACAGAAAATATTTCTAGGATGTGAACTACTTGAAGGTCCTCAATTAAAACATTTTACAGGGTTTTACAGTGCTTGCTATTGCTGTAAGTAATATTTATTGTTATATGAGGATAAGTTTCTGCAGTGTCACCCTTACCTGTTTTGTTAATCTGTTTGTGATAACTGCAACCTTTGTAACTTATGAAAAAACAAACAAGTAAGCACATTTTAGTATTTTGGTGAATTTGACGAGTGTAATTGTATAAGGTACAGGAAGAAATTGTCATTTAGAGTTGTCTGAACTGTTCTGAACTGCTCAATTAAAATTTAGGTGATTATACAAAAATAAGTTAAAAATAACAAATTATTTATTTGTAATTTGAATAATAAGGCAGTGGTGTAGTCTATAAAATAAACAGATACATGCCGAATACCTACTAGAAATTGCATATACCCACTTAAAAATGCACAGTGATTAGTGGTGTGAAAGTTAACGCGTTAATAATTCGTTAACATGATAAATGATTAATGTTGCAAATTTTTTAAATGGAGTTCGTGCATTTTTCTTCTTTGACTGTTTAAAGCATCTGAAGCCCATCTGTTCTACCCTGAAGCACAGCTGCTTGCTCGCTGTTGCTATGACTGCGACTGTTGTCCTCTTGTTCAAATGCAGCTTTTAAATGGCAATGTCAATAGATGGATATCTTGATAAAACTTATTTCCAGCTACTGCAAAGCCATGAATTTGTACAGTGAGGGTGAAGTATCACTTACAAGCAAACTAAGTAACTAACCACTAATGCTGGCCATGTCAGTAATATGGCAGACTGCACTAGACAGTGTTAATGGTAGAGAAACTAACAAAAGCAATAGCAAAGTGGAAAAGTCCAGTTCCACTTGAACAAGACATAATGTAGCGGTATGAGAGCGAGAGCCTACAGTCACACAGGATTTGGAACATTTACTGGAACAGTAACATGCAGTTTATGCTGCTCTCACTAGACATTGGTGATGAAAACTGGAAACTGCATTCACCCTATTTTTATGTTCACCCTGTGTTCATGTTATAATCATCTTCAAGTTCATGTGACTCCTGCATTCACATGATGTAAATAATGTTTTTAATTATTTCAACTATTAAATATATTCTGACTTTGGATATTTTGTCCGGTTATAGAGCTATAACAAAATGTATTGCTTCATAAATGGAAGAAATAGTTCTTTAGAGTCAAACAAATGTGATTAATTTTGATTAAATAAACAAAAGAATGTGAATAATTGTGATTGTTTTAATCCTTTGACAGCCCTAACAATGATAGATATTTGGCCATTACTATTGTTGTGTGAATAACATGTCAAATACCATAGAGATGCTAGTGGAAATTAGCCTTACTGCGGAGCTGAGCTGCTTATAAAACGAAGTACTGCTAAATAATGACGTGCAGGTTTATATTGAATCTGCTGATACATGCAGATACTGGAGTAATACATATTTTTAAATAACATACTGTGCTCTTTTTATTGTACTTGCTTTTTTTAAAATACATATTTATGTCTGCTTAACTAGTAGATCCCAATTACAAATATAACCGACAGAGAGAGCCCTAGTGTCATTTTATGCTTTCAACAATTTTGACTTCATGATTTAGCAACATTGAAGTCAAA
>JAILXH010114141.1:6987-17161 GCA_023558415.1 Piaractus mesopotamicus
TGTTTTGCAAATCATTGCATTTTGTTTTTGTTTACATTTTGCACAGCATCACAATTTGGAAATGGTGTTGAAATATATCCCTGTAAATTCATTCCTGTAAATTATATCCCCTTGGCTCCTTCCTTTTTCCTTTACTTTTTAAAATGACAGTAATTAAGTTATGTTTTAAATGTAGGCATATTTTGTTTTATCTTAGACATTATTGTAATCGCTTACTTCTTGCAGTCTGATAATAAATGTTTTTAGTATGGTTTCCCCTGCAATACAACTGGGGACGCTAATTGTATCAGAGTGGTTCCCCTGCAGTCCAGGTGGTGGCGCTAATTGTATCACCGAGCTTCTCCAGTCCACCCCAATAAAGAGGAGAAGTAGAAGCTCCGCTCCGATCAGCAGTCCACGCCTCCGCGCTTTTACAGTGTTGTTGGACGGAGGTAAACAGGAGCTGCTCTCATCGAGGTAGAACGTGATCAACTCTTTATCACAGTGTTTGCAGTGTGTTCTTCGTTGATCCTAGGAGAGATGACAAATAAAGGAGAAATAAGACGTAAAATGAACTAGAGTGAATGGGAAGAGAACGTTCTAGAGGTATGGTACACCAACTAAATACTTGTCAGTGTCCTCTAGTCTTTAGGATGCAAAATATACAAACTTGCCGCAGAAGTAGGCTTTTTTAATTAATTACTAAATCAAAATATTCTCTAGTTTTCTATATTTTGGGATATTGACATATGTATTACCAATATGATTGGATTAGATTCAACTTTGTCATTTTGTCATATAAGGTACAGAGCCAATAAAATGCAGTTAGTATCTAACCAGAAGGGCAAAATACAATATTATTTACATATAAGACAGTAACCATGGTGGGTGGTGCTGTGGTTACCTTTGTTTGCTAAACTTTTGCAGTAAATTAATCATTAATTAATTATTTCTGAAGAGTTTGGTATAAAGAGAGAATTGTTACTGTAAGATCTCAGTTAATGTGAAACAGCACATTAACAAACTAGAAAAGAGCATTTCCAGAAGAGCCAAAATGGGACCCCCCTGAGTGCAAAATATCTCATGTTACTCAGGGGGCCCCATTTTGGCTGACTATCAGTGTTGGTTGGCTGCTAACTCACTCGCAATAGCTTTAGTGGTAATACTAATGGTGATACTAGCTTTAATGGTAGCAACATGTTTGATTTATCAATTCTTCTTCTGGAAATGCTTTTTTCTAGTTTGTTAATGTGCTGTTTCACACATTAACTGAGATCTTACAGTAACAATTCTCTCTTTACACCAAACTCTTGGAAATTAAATGAATGAAAGGTTGTCTCTGAACTTTGGCACAGTACTGTGTATATATTGTACTTCTGCAGAATTACATGATGTCCTATTAAGTCTTATTTTCCTAAACTTTCTTCCACAGTTTAAATTGCCTTCATAAAAACAGCAGGACATGATTCCACCAAGAATAAAGTGTCGGACTGATGTAATGAAGAGGTAAAATATGAGAATATGACTTCCAGAAGGAGCTCAATTACTGAGCAAATGTCATCTGGTGGTCTCCACACTAATGCAGTTCCCATAAAAATGCAGGCATGTAGAGACAAGGAAAGAAGTTACCCCTGCTCCGAGTGTGGGAGGGCTTTTAAAAATGGAAGTTCCCTCAAAACACACCAGCGCATCCACACAGGAGAAAAACCGTATGACTGTCCAGACTGTGGGAAGAGTTTTACTCAGCAGAGTAGTCTCCAAAAACACCAGCGCACTCACACAGGAGAGAAACCGTATCACTGCTTAGAGTGTGGGAAGAGCTTTACAGGTAGAGGTATCCTCAGAACACACCAGCGCATTCACACAGGAGAGAAACCGTTTGTCTGCTCAGAGTGTGGGAAGAGTTTTACAGATGGAAGTATTCTCAAAACACACCAGCGAATTCACACTGGAGATAAGCCATATAATTGCTCAGAGTGTGGGAAGAGTTTTACTCAGTGGAATATCCTCCAAAGACACCAGCGTATTCACACAGGAGAGAAACCGTTTGACTGTTCAGACTGTGGGAAGAGTTTCAGTGTACAGAGTAGTCTCCAAAGACACCAACGCATTCACACAGGCGAGAAACCATATTATTGCTCAGAGTGTGGGAGGAGTTTTACTCGACAGAGCCATTTCCAAGCACACCAGCGCATCCACACAGGAGATAAACCGTATTACTGTTCAGAGTGCGGGAAGAGTTTTAAAGATGGAAGTTCCCTCACAACACACCAGCGCGTTCACACAGGAGAGAAACCGTATCACTGCTTGGAGTGTGGGAAGAGTTTTTCTCAGAAGAATAGTCTGCAAACCCATCAGCGCGTTCACACAGGAGAGAAACCTTATCTTTGTGCGCACTGTGGAAAGAGTTTTACTGTACTGAGTAATCTCCAAACACACCAGCGCATCCACACAGGAGAGAAACCTTATGATTGCTCAGAGTGCGGGAAGAGCTTCACACGTCAGAATCATCTCCAAAAACATCTGCGTGTTCACACAGGAGAAAAACCATATCACTGCTCAGAGTGTGGGACGAGTTTTACGGCACAGAGTAGCCTCCAAACACACCAGCGCATTCACACGGGGGAGAAACCGTATAATTGCTTAGAGTGTGGGAAGAGCTTTAATCAGCAGAGTAGTCTTCAAAAACATCAGCGCATTCACACAGGAGAAAAGCCGTATCATTGCTCAGAATGTGGGAAGAGTTTCAGGCATTCAAATACTTTAAAGACCCATAAATGTGCTAAGGAGGGGGAGACAGCTCATGATGTGAGTTTGTCTAATCAAGAAACCTGATTTTTCTGACAACTTTTTAGCATGTCATGAGTTATGTAACCTCAAATCAAGTCCAGCATTTTTTGGCATTCCTCAATATAACTTGTACACACTGGAATGATGTACCATTCTTTAGGTGACATGACGCAACACAACAGCACTACATACACAAAGCACAGTGCGAAACGCATGCAGAATGTATAATAAGTGCAATAATGACAATAAGTAAACACAACAAAAACAGAACAATAAAAACACAATGCTAATTAGATTATAAGAATACAACAAACAATTTATATGAATAAGCATTAAGGGTGTAATGGTACACAGAAAATACAGCCTGGTTCACACCGTGGTTTGGACATCATTGTTTGGTACAACGGAAAAAGCAACAAAAACAGTCAAATGCCTAAGGCTAGGATTCTTCTAATTCTGTTGAACAGACAATAGTGCAAGTTACAGTTTGTTCCACCTGGTGCCAAATAGCACCCCCCAAATTAACTTTAGTTAGTACACCCTGTAGTGGGTCATTTGCACTTGATGGGGGAAGTCACTAATGTTAACTAATCTGTGCAGTGAAAGTTCAACTTCAGTTCTGATTGTGTAGTTAGGAGCAGAGGGAAACACTGAAGAATTTGTAGAAATTTGTTGAACCTCTTCACAGGCGCAGAAATACTGCAGGCCGTGGAGATGTCTCATTTCATTCATTTAATTTCAACTTTTTTTTTAATCCCCTCTCTTTTTATTTATCTTGATAGCTGCTTTCCTCACCTTTTGCTAGAATGAATATACGTACCATAACACCCCTAAGAGGCATCATATATATGATGTTGCAGCTCAGCTGTTTTCTGATATCAAGCAGGGTCTGTCGATGACCGACACTTTGACCAGTGTTTCTGATGCACAACTCGACAAAAATTGCTTTGGAAAACTGACTACAAGAAACAAAAGCACCATATTTTCAGGACTTGAAGGCCTGCTGCGAGCTAACAAAAGAAGTCCTGATTTTTTCGTTTGTGTAATATGTATGTGTTTGTGCATTGTTTATGTTTATTTCGTCCTCTTATTTTTTCAATACCACACGCTTGGAGTGTGATGTTTACTATTCATATGAACATGAACCTGTTCATGTTTTTCTCCATACTATCCTGGCTTTCACGGCAATGCTGCCCAAGGTCATGGAAATGGCATGAACAGACCCCCATGAACTTCATCTTTGCAACTGACCTAATCCAGTGATTTTGTATAAGAAAGAATCTTTAATTGTTTGTGAATTAGTCCTACAGTCACAATCATACCTTTTACAATAACTGTTCTACATGTTATGTCTAATTTGTATAAAGGTATAGCTATATTATTAAAAAGATAAGGGCTTCTTCAAGGGCTCATTAGTGAAGATAGTGGTTCTATATAAAACCATGAACATTCAAAGAATCATTTGAATGCTGAAATGTTTTTCAAATTAATGGAGAATATGTATGGTTTTATATAGAAACAAAAAGGCTTCTGCTGTTACAAGCTTAATATTGTAACAGAGGCAGAACCCTTTTTGGTGCTATATAGAGCCGTACACATTCTCCATCAATCTGAAGAACAGCTTCACCATACAAAGAACTATTTAAGCATGCAAATTGTTCTTTGAGTGTTCACGATTCTATATAGAACTGATATTTTTTGTAAAGAACCCTTAAAGAATCATCTTTTTTATTAAGAGTTTTAGGTATGAATCTTGTAAGAGCTTACTTATTAATTGTGCTCTGGAATTGAAATGTTGGAGATATTTGTATTCACATTTTGCCTGTCTATTTTAGCCTACTTTTCATCAAAGGTTCTTGTTGGGACCATTATTGTTTAAAGGTTAATTTTACTTTTTTTTTATTTTGAACATTGTTCAGTTGGCATAAGTTAACTTTAATGTTCTGATTCTTTAACAGCTCAAAAACACACGTGTAACATTTTTATAACATTGATGGCTTCTCTTAATCCTTAATGACCTTTCCGAAGTTCTCTTGAAAATTAAGGCACATTGAACTAAGATCTGTTGAGCTGGAACTTGTTCCAACATACTGTAGACTCTGAAATTTAAGCCTTGACAAAAATGATGCTTCTGATGAAAAATCAAAAATGTATCAGTTACCTGCTTTTTTGTTTCATGCACATCTAAACCTTTATCAAAGCATTTTGGGTGTAATTAATAACTTCAAAGAGCAATCGATGTATCTAAATCAAGCTCACATTGTACTCAATGAAATGAAAATATTCATATTTAGTAACACTTAATGTTGAAGGTAAAAGACAAAGAGCACAGCCAGCAACAAGAGTGATGGATACAAAGAAATCACGAACAAACATTTAAGAAGTCTAAAGAGCCGACTGCATAATCTGCACCCTTAAGAAAGATCGTTCTTCTAGGATTCTTTAGTGTAGGCAGTGGTTGTATAGAACCATGAGTTCTATCTCGAACTTTCTGCATGCTTTAATGATTTTCTGTATGATGAAATGGTTCTTCAGATTGATATATAGCACCAAAAAAGGTTCTGCTTGTGTTGCAAGCTTGACATTGTTACAATAGCAGTTCTATATTGAACCTTTCTGAAAATACTGTTATGATGTCAAGCTTGTAACAATAGCAGGACCCTTTTTGATGCTATATAGAACCAAAAGTAAAAAGGTGACAAACTAAATATTGATAGGTTTGTGTTATATTTTGTTAAATGTTTCCTTTTTTCTGACACTAAAACTTGTACTTGACAGTTGTTTTGAGCGGATACTGAAAAAACAAAAAGATGGTCTCTGACTTTGATCTCTTCAAGTCAAGTCAAAGTTTATTTATATAGCGCTTTTTACAACAGGTCTTGTCACAAAGCAGCTTTACAGAAAAATCCGGGTCCAAGCCACCATGAGCGTCGCCAATGGTGACAGTGGCAAGGAAAAACTCCCTAAGAGCAAAAGGAAGAAACCTTGAGAGGAACCAAGACTCAAAAGGGGAACCCAACCTCCTCTGGTTGACACCGGATAGCAAACAGCATTAGTATAAAATATCAGAAAACAAAATGGGGAAAACAGGTGGAGCAGTGGTTAATTAGATAGTTTTAGTTTATGGTGCAGCAGCTTCAGGAGGGTCAGTTCATGAGGGTAAGGTTTTCACAGCATTGTACAACATGAAGCTCAGTGGTGGTCAAATGGTCCAGAAGGCTGGCAAGCAGTGGGCACCCTATCAAGGCAGAAGAAGCAACAGCATCAGATCGCATAGGATGGGGAGTTGTTCAACTCGGCAAAGAAAAGGAAAATACACAGAGAGTTAGTTCTGTAAAGAGTGACTGATCACAGATTATAGTATTAACAGAGTGCAGCACAGATTCCGGCAGGTCTAAATATTACAGCCTAATTAAAAGGGAGAAACCAGAAAGGTAACAGAGACATAAGGGGTCCCTGAGATTACCGTGTCCCTCCACTCCACCGTCAGCAAACTTGAGTAAATGTGGGAGAGCAGTGGGATGACAGCACCAACACTCCCAGTTTACCATAATACTCTATGTCCATGAACCCCCAGATCTACATCTTTTATCTAACAAGGAAAAGTAACTACCTAAGGCTTGACTAAACAAGTAAGTTTTTAGCTTAGACTTGAAGACTGAGTCCTGAACACTAAATGAAAGATTATTCCAAAGTTGGGGGGCTTTGTATGAGAAGGCTCCCCCCCCCCGATGTAAAATTCTAGGTACTAATAGTGAGCAGCACCTTGGGATCTAAGTAGGCGCAATGGTTCATAGTATGAAAGAAGTTCACTCAGTTACTGGGGGGTGAGTCTGTTTAGAGCTTTATAGGTCAGTAAAAGAATTTTCTTCTCCAGAGTTGAATGCTGTCTCCTGTTGTAAGGCTTATTCTCTTAAACTTTCCTCCAGTTTAATTTTATCTTCACAAACACATCAGGAGATGACACTAAGAGGAATGTCACTCTGCTGAAATGGAGAGTTAATATATGAGAATGTGACATTCAGAAGAGGCTCCAGTACTCAGCAAGTGTCTGATATTCCATAACATCCACACAGGTGAGAAACCGTATGATTTCTCAGAGTGTGGGAAAAGTTTTACTGAGCGGAGTGTCCTCCAAAGACCCCAGTGCAATCACACAGGAGGTAAACCGTGTAACTGCTCAGAGTGTGGCAAGAGCTTTACTCGATAGAGTCATTTCCAAAAACAATAGCGCCTTCACACAGGAGAGAGACCGTATAACTGCTTAGAGTGCGGGAAGGGTTTTACTCAGCAGAGTAGTCTCCAAAGACACCAATGCATTCACACAGGAGAAAAAACATATCACTGCTCTGAGTGTGGGCAGAGCTTCAGGCATTCCAATACATTTAAAATACATAACTGCAATAAGAGAGAGACAGTTCATGAAATGTAACATTTTCTACTTATCATTTTCAGATTATCAGGAATTAAGTAACCTGTGCTTGCAGTTTAAATAGCTTCTAATGAGGCACCTGTTAACATTGTCAGAAAAAGTTTTCTTTTTATGTTCTGGAAGTCTTTCTGCACTGTAAAACGCAATAATGTAATAAGTTGCCAGTAATGTAGTAACACCCAGAAGTGTAATAAAATTAGCATTTGTTCAAAAATGTAATAATTTGACCAGAAGTGTAATAGAATTTGTTAACTTGTTGACTATATTTAATGTCTTTTACTACACTGCTGGCTTTTTGTAATAAACTGCTTGTAAACCATAGTCATCCAAGGTTTTATTTAGGTCCAACATCACGCAAAAGTTAATTTTGCTTTATGGAAATCACGTAGAGTGCCCACTGCTATGTAAACGACAGGACATAAGTGATGTGTAGTGTGATCAGTACAGTTTGTTTGAAGTGCTATATAAATAAATATTATTATTATATAAATAATGACAAAACACAATTATACTAAAAAATATTATTTTACATACATAAGTAATAGTACTGAACACTTGTTATCCAGATTATAATTATTCAAATGATTGCATTTTAACAGCAGAGAAAAACATTCAGTAAAATTATTATTAATTTTATTATTGTTCATAATTTGAAATATTTTTATTACTACTGTTTACTCATTATATAATAATAATAATAATAATATTCTTTGTTGGTCATTGAATTATAAAAATTAAATAATTATTTGTTGAACATTGGTGTGTTTTAACATGTTGTATTTTTTTACTTATTCACAGACGTGACAATTTATTTGAGGCTTTTTAATGCCAAATGTATTGCCATATTAGAAGAGGAATGGGAGAATCAACCTATTTTTAAACCAAGCTTAGGTTTTTCTTTGTGAAACAAATGTATTCAATTCAAGTTTATTGTCATAATACATATATGGGAATACAGTATAATGAAACACATTCGGGCCGCTTCTCTGATTTATAAACATTAAGACAGGAACATGAGTGCACATGTGCAAGTGGGATGACAGACAATATACATACACACAATAAGTACAAAATAAACAAGACACAGAAGTGTACTGATCAACAGACAGAGTGTATATGTATGTTCAAAATAATGTGTCAATTTTTGTTTCGGAGGTAGAGTTTAGTAAACAGTGTTCTAAAACTTTGTTCAAGTTTTCAGCCAACATTAGCATGGAGAGAGTTTGGAATAATGTTAAAGTGCAGTGTGCGGACAGTTGGAGTAGTGTTTGTATTCATGATGTGGTTCTGGCTTAAATGTTTTTATATCTCCTCACAGATGGAGGCAGGAGGAACAGAAACTGGCTGGGGTGTGTGGGTAACTGAGTTGATACTGCTGGCTTTCCTCAGAAACCTTTTATTGTAGATGTCCCATATGGGCGAAGAACAATTTCACCATGCAGAGAAGGCTGGAGTGTATGTGAGCCCACAGTATGTTCATTTGATTTTAGTTAACTTTTAATATGATTTTGGTATGTTTTAGTTTTTGTTTTACGTTATTTTTATTTACTTTATCAACTTTCACATTTTAGTTACTGCTGAGTTATTGTGTAACATTTTCAATGTTTTTTATTTGTTTTATTACCTTTTTTATTATTACATATTATCTCAATCTAATGTTATTTATTGTTATTTTATTATTGTAATTAAATAGTTCATTCTAATTTGATTAATTTTTACTAATAAATTCTATTTTTTCAGTCCCTGATTTCTGGATTGGCTCGGCTACATTATAAATGAGGATCTTCCTCCATGTATTCTGAGTTTATATAAAGGTTCATAGATTGATTGATTGATTGATTGATTGACTGATATCTGACTAACGTTTGTGTTTATTTGGTCTTTCTGCAGAGGGTTTTATATTGATTTTTGCCAAGTTCATATGGACATAAAATGGAATCCAAATGCCCAAACTAGGATGTCATACAGGTAACGCCGCTGTCTGACTGAACTGTATTGTATTGTGATTTTCACAACAGGTACAGAAAAGCACTGAACTGTTTATCTTTACCAGAAACAGGCCAGAAATTAATGCTAATCAATTCCATCCTGCTCTAAATCTTTTCCTCCTAAACAGCGCATCCACACAGGACAGAGACTGTATGTTTGCTCAGAGTGTGGGTTAAAGTGTCACTCTATATAGTCATCTCCAAACACAGCAGGGCATTCATACAGGAGAGAAGCCCTATGCTCAGAGTGTTGGAAGAGTTTTACTGTACATAATCATCTCCAAATAGCGCGTTCACACAGGAGAGAAACCGTACGTCTGCTCAGAGTGTGGGAAGAGTTTTACTGTACACAGTAGTCTCCAAAAATAACAGTGCATTCATAAAGGACAAAAGCCGTATCACTGCTCAGAATGTGGGAAGAGCTTCAGGCATTCAAATACTTTAAAGACACATAAATGCACTAAGGGTTCATAATGTGTGAGTTTGTCAAATCAAAAAACATGACTTTAATGAGCAGTTTATAAGTAATTCTGGATGATATAACCCATATGTTTGCTTTTAAATATGTGGTAGGGGGTAGGGGTATGTGGAATGAGGTCGGGGTATGTCAAAACACATCAATCTTAAAATTAATTTTCATTTAATGTCACTTAATCAGCTGGCTGCATAATTACATAGGCACTTCCCCGATACGAGTGACATAAACAGTATAAATAACAGTGTTTTACTCTTTTATTAAAAGGTTGTATTAGAGAAGAAAGTTTTTTACTCTAGCCTCTTCAGAGCACTGCACATTCAGGAGAAACTAACAGCAGTAGAGTTCATTTAATTTATCGTGTGCTGCAGTATGCACGAACAAAGTGAGTATATTTTTTACTAACTGTTTTTAAGGTCTGTATGTGCGTGTAAAAAAAATTTGGGAACCTGCTGTAGCAGGTTAATAATAACGTTTCTTTTGTTCTATATTCTTTTGTGGTTGTATGCC
>JAILXH010114188.1:0-14290 GCA_023558415.1 Piaractus mesopotamicus
TGAAAATATGACCATCGAAAAAACACACTGATGGAAATGAATAATCTTGGCATTTTGAACATTTTGAGCTGATATACATCATAAATACTAATGAGGTCTCTCTGAACTCACGCTCTCACACACCTCTCTCCTTATATTTCACATCCTTGCTCTACTTGTGATGTCCTCACTCTGCAGTTTGTTTTACAGCTGTTGTTCCAATTTCCATGGATACTTAACATAATGTAGGATCATTAGTTATACAGTAACAAGTGCACTGCCATATACCCAAAAAAAAGTGAGGTCTCAGGAGAGCACTACTGTTAATTTGTCATGACAGTGTGGAGCTGGGTTTTTTGATATAAAAGGATCAATTTACTCGCCAAAGAATACATCATTCCTCCCACGGTGGGACCCGGGCCGGTGCCTTGGCTGATGGCAGTAAACAGATCATATTATTTCCAGAGGTGTGTGGAAGTATGGAAGTAACTTTACCTAGAGTCTGGATTGAAAGTCCTTTCTTTAAAGTGAAAGTTTTTGAAAAAAAAAAAACTTTTTACAAAGTTTTTGTAGATTCCAAAGAGTGAAAAGTAAAAAACAGAAAGGCTAAATAATATAAAATAGCCAGTGAAGCATTATGGGGCAATTTGATGTTGGTAGAAATAGTGTAGGATGTTTTAGTAAAGGCAAAGGCTCAATGTAGAACCATTTCATGCTTAAATGGTTCTTTGCAGGGTCAAATGGTTCTACAGATCAATGGAGAATGTATTGTATATGTTCTATGTTTTGAACTTTGTTGAAACTGTTCTATATAAAAAAGCTGCTATTTTTATGATGTCAAGCTTGTAACAACAGAAGAACCCTTTTGGTGCTATAAAGAACCATTTTCAAAAAATATACAACACATTCTCCTTCAATCTGAAGAATGATTTCACCATGTAAAGAAATATTTAAGTATGAAATGGGTCTGTATAGAACTCGTGGTTCTCAACAGAACCACAGCCTTTACTAAAACCCTTGAATAATCACCTTTTTTAAGCGGACATGGTTTAAGTCTAATCTCAGATAAAACTCCAACACCAATGTTGCCTCACCATTAAAAATCCCCATTAGTCTAGATCAGGGGTCGGCAACATGCATCTCCAGAGCTGCGTGTGACTCTTTTACTGCCCTGTTGCGGCTCCACAGCAGAATTAGACTTTTAGGCAGTAAGAAAATAACCTTCTTTTGCAGTAAAATAAAGCTCTGCTGATCGTTTGAACACAGTCTTAACAATAAACGGACTTAAACATTAGAGCAAATGTATAAGTGCTAATTCACCCTTTATCCCTTATGGTTGGCGCACAGATTGCTGGACACCCTAGCAACACAGACAACAATCTCGCCTAGCTAGTAGCTATCAAAAGGGCAAAGAGAAAGATAAACATCAGTGATTTGGGGTCGAATGGACTTATTTGCATTCATAAGCACTCCAGCTGGTTTCTGGATATGTTTAATCTGCAACGAGAAACTGTCAAACACTAAAAAGTCACAAGGCTGAAGTCGGCTTCTCATTCGCCAGCTTCTTGTTCGAATTTTCCAGTTCCACCTTAAATAGTGCAACAGTTACATTCATTTAAGGTGGAACGGGAAAATTTGAACAAGAAGCTGGCAAATGAGAAGCTGACTTCAGCCTTGTAAAAAGTTGAACACTGAGAGACATTTTACAAGAAACTATTCTACCTTTGCAGAAAAGTTTCCTGCTGGAGATGTGAGAAAAGCAGCTGAGCTAAAGATTAAAGCAGAGCAAAGTAAGTTTGCATTTTCGTTTATATTTTTTAGCCTATACTAAGACATCAGCACATACATATTTACAACCAAGATGATAAAATGGACATAAAATGTTGTGGCTCCCAAGGTGGTTAGATTTTTGTTGAAAGGACAAAATGGCTCTTCTTAACTTTTGGGTTGCCGACCCTTGCTTTAGGCTTAGGCTTGATCTGAGACTGGGAAAATGGACCTCTGAGTAAGAGTGACATTGTTTAGTAGTAATAACTCAAAGGGATTGGACTGAATCCCAACTGATGAAACCTAGATGAATGGCAAAATGTTAAGTTTTGTTGAAAAAAGTGAGCTAAATAACTGAAAATCATCACACAAATTTAACTGTGCTTTTCTGCAGTTTCTCATATTCTTACTTAATACTTGATCTCTGTTGCTTTTTCCCCAGCGGTGATAACAGTCCCAGGGTTCTCTCTCACTTCTGGTTTGTATGAAGGGCTAGAACAGGCTAAGGCCTAGTTTGACTTAACAGACAGTATGAGGTGACTCACTTGGCAGTACACGTTTTAGAACCAGTGCTAATGATGTAGGAAAACACAAAAGAGGTGAGAAATTTGTTTAATATTTTTAATGTGACTAAAGATGGACTTTAAAATGCACTGGATAAGTGGAAAGTCAACCAAAAAAAAAAAAAAAAAAATCTGAAAAATTCCAGCGTTTCTTACATTGTGTTCTAAGGAACTGACGAGCCAGAGTGTGGAGCCAAAGTATTTACTGTCTGGTAAGCCTCAGAATACATGTCCAAATGCTAGATCGTGGCGTACAACAGCGCGGCTTCCATGAGTCCTTTCATGGTTATCTTCTGTCTGATGGGAACAAACCACCTGTTTGGAGTTTTCCCATTTTTTCAAGTGAAGTAAGTGTCTGTATGCCAGTAAAAACACTACATAACATTAGAATAAACACAAAAAACACATAAATGCAGTACAAAGGTAACACTATATATAGACACATGTTTGGTTTCTGACTTCTCTGTGTACTCCAACCATTGCATGATCCATCAGCAGTACTTGATTTAATTTAACTTAATGAAAAATGTATTAGATACAGTCTAATTAAGGCAATACACACACGACAAAATCTATTGTTTTTTCTGCACAAAAAAAACACTTACTGCCCAGATAAATGGCTATGCATATTTGTTTAGACATTTGTAGGGAATAGACTTTGTGTAGGTGTCTGTGAAGGTTTTCAATCATCCATCAGATCATCTAGTAGTAAAAAAGCCAACTCAACTGAGAGACTTCATCAGGCATGGAAGCACTATGTAGTAAAAAAGTCTTTTCTGAAGTATGTCAGCCTCATAACCAACAATGATGAGTCTGGAAAGGAAGTCGAGTAGCTGGTGTCTTGGTGCAGTAGCAACCACCTGTTGCTGAACACATAAAAGACTGTAGAGATAGTGGTGGACCTCATGTACAACACCCCCTTCCTACAACATCAATGGCTCTGTGGTTTCCACTGAGGAGTCTCTCAAGTTCCTGGGCACCACCATATCCAGAGACTTGCGGTAGGAGAGAAACGCGGTCTCTAGCCAAGAGTGCAATGTTTGTTCCTGAGGCAGTTGAAGATGTTCAACCTTACGCAGTCCCTGATGGACTAGTTCTACACAGCGATCGTCACGTCCTCACTTCATCTACAACCATCTGATTTTGATCTTCCAGCTTACAAGAACGAGCCAAATGACCGGAGCAGAATCAGGACAGCGGAGAGAATCATCTGATGTAATCTGCCAATGCAGACAGCAGGGACATGAATCGTGCTGGCAAGACTATAGCTGACTCCTCTCACCCTGGACATCACCTTTTCCAAGTATTTCCCTCTGGTTGAAGATTCAGGGCCATCAAAGCCAACACAACTAGACATGCTAACAGATTTTCCCCAGAGCAGTTAACCGCATTGGACATCTTGCACTTTAAATGGAACTTGCAAACCCCTCTTACTGTGGCCCACAACTCCACTCTGTGCTGTTCTGCTTGTCTGCACAACTGTACAAATTATTCTGTAATATATTGTAAATAATAGTTGATTTTAGGCTTCCTTAGACCTTTATGCACATATGTACATATTTACGTGTTTATCCCATTTGGCTCCTTTCACACTGGTACATTTTATTCTCATTTTTCCTTAATCAATGTCTTATTTTATTTTGAATATTTGTGAATAGTCTGTGTATTTGTCTGGTCTGTTTAGTATTTTACATATCACACGTGTACATTCACCAAGGCAAATTCCTTGTGTGAAATACTTGGCAAAATAAAGGAGAGAATTTATTTTAGTCTAGAATTCGGCTTAATATAGATTTGGGCATAATCAGCATATGAATATAGTGTAGCCACTGACTAGGAAAAAAATCTGCAGGCAAAAAAAAAGCTCTGTAAAATGGTACAGCGAGTTGATTTGAACACTTTATCTAATAGCCACGATGATCTTACCACTTCAGTGCTTTTGCGTAACTGGACCCAGATTAGTGTGGCATCAGAGATAAAGCTGCATGAGCATCAGCCGTGATGCCCCTGAGATCCGGCTCCCTGCCGATGAATGATGGGATAGTGGCTGGTGCGGGAGGGAGGAGAGGGGTGGGGCAGGGGTGGGGGGTGGTTACAGGTAAAGCTATCCTGTGGGAGCCGCCCCATTTGTGTGATCTGCCCATTCAGGTGGCGTGGGGGAGGAAGGATGTCTCCTGCCTTGATGAAACTCTGGCGTCCCTTTTGTTGTTTGTGAAAACAAAACAAAAAGAGTTAGAGAGCCAAAAAACAGAGGAGGAAGAGAAGGGGGGAGGGCGGTCGAGTCAGTCAAGGACAACAATGCAGTCTGCTGACTGGAAGAGACATTATGTCACACACGGGGGTCCCTGGTGAGGGTCAGGTAGGGAGGGGTGCCCTCTCCTCTCACCCGCCTGCACACTGTAATTCCCTCCGTTTTTTCCTTCTGCTCTCTTTTTCTTCCCAGTCTGTTGTTCTATACATCTACCTCTCTCTTTCATTCCCTCCATTTTTCCTTCTCTCTCTTTTTCTTCCCCGTTTCTGTTTTTCTCCTCATACACTGCTATCTTTAATTTCCTGCATTTCTCTCTTTTCCTTCACCCATTTCTGTTCATCTCTTCAAGCACCGCTCTTTCATTCCCTCCAATTTCCTTCTCTCTCTCTCTTCCCAATATCTGTTATTCTCTTCATCTTCCTCTCTTTCATTCACTCCATTTGTCCATCTTTCTCTTTTTCTTCTCCATTTCTGTTCTTTTATTCATATACCTCTTTCATTCTCTCCATTTGTTCATGCTTCTCTTTTTCTTCTCCATTTCTGTTCTTCACATCTATTTCTTTCATTCCCTCCATGTTTCCTTTTCTCTCTTTATCTACTTCCAAATACACCATTCTTCTCGTCATCTCTCTCTTGTTTTCAAATTTTTCATCCCTCTCTTTTTCTTCCTCCATATTTGTTCTTCTCTTCATATCTCTCTCTTCTTCTGCCACTGTTCCCTTTTTTTCTGTTATCTTTCTTTTTTCTCCGTCTCTTTCTTCATGCTTGAACATGTGCTGTGAGCATTGAGTGTGTTTGTACGTGTGTGTGTGTGTATACGCATGTCCAAAAGTGTGTGAATGAACACAATGTGGGAGTTGTCGTACACATAATGGGACTCTTCACAGCTCCACTTCCGCACTGCGGTCATTTGAAACGGCCATTTCCAGGTCGTTCATTCAGGCCGCTCCCCAGTGAGCGCGTCCCAGCCTGCACAAGCCTGCTAAAGGATCGCTCCCAGGGGTCCAGAACACAGCAGCAGGCATGCGGGGCAGGATAGCCAGGCAGGAAAGCCAACTTTACCCCACTGCACTGATCACTACCTGCTAGATGGTTCACCCAAGACCTAATAATTCTGAGAATGTTTAAATATACGTTCAGAAATAAGCACAGAATCGAAAACAGTTTGCATCAGTAGACTAACAATACACACTGATGCACTGAATTCCACTTCTCAGAAACCTCAGGCAATACTTGATTATTGGCTGAACAGAACTAACTCCTCCCGCTCCATATGTACATGCACATACACGCACATACAAATACAAAGCAGCATTTCTTCAGAAAGATTGTTTTGTAAATGATACCGCATGCCTTGTCCACACAATTACCAGCTCTAAATGAGCACACTGAAAAAGGGTCAGCTCCCGGGTGGTCAGGAACAGACCCGAGACGGGAACTTGGAAAGCTGCAGCTATGCGAATACCTTTCTGCTCTAATGTATGAGCAGGCACAAGCCAGTACTGTAGGTGGGAGCCTTTACCTCATGTCCCACTGCTAGGCAGCCCTGCTGAGAGGAGAGGGTGAAGAAAGCGAGTAGTTCAACCAGCCACTTATGGTGTCACCTCAAGCAACAAGCGTCACTGCTAAACGGCAACACTCAATTGCACTACACGCAGTCTCTCTTGGCCCTGGCACTGTGCGGTTCTGCAAACACAGGCCATGTCTTGTATGATGCACCAAGGCCCTGGAGGAATATTGTTTCATTCCACTGTCTACTTGTATATAATGGGTACGACAATAACTTCTTCGCGATCATGATTTTGATCAATGCCACAGACCACACTGTGCAGGGCCAGTGAAGAACACTGCAACTCTTTCAACACTGTGGCAAGCCATAGCGTGTGACTGTTAGCATTATGGTGCAGGGCTAAAAGGAGAAATTCTAATGCCCGTAGTCGGCTCAATTAGCTTTCCGCAATCTGAGGCGGACGCTGGCAGGCGAGAGTGATCCCAGCCCGTAAATAAAACCTGGCTAGGAGCTTGCATGTCTCCCCAACCAAAGCTCACCATGTGTTTCTGACTTTGGCTTGATTGCTAACAGAGACGGCTGGCTCCAGCTTTGCGCCCAAACCTTAGTTCAGACTCTGTGGTGCGGCCAATGATACACCAGGACCCCGGCTCCAGCTCCAGCTCCATTGTGTACCGAGAGAACCTATGGGAGGACCTATGGACCCACTGATTCATGGAGGGCTCCGGTAATTGTTTGGTCTCTTTATTTAGACACAGGAAATTGTACCCTTTGCCACCCAGAAGCACTCAATAGTGCCTATCCAGTTAAACTGCTAAAGTGAGACATCGGGACAAAGGGCTCTTTCTGGAGATGAGGGACAACAGTGGACATGGATGGAATGAGGGGGGGGGCTGGAGAGGCCCTCTTGGGAGTAGGAGTGGCAGTGTCATCGTTTTGAACTGTTGAAAGGTGCACAATGTGGGAGGATATCATATTTTCCTGTTTGACAAATGGATCCCCAGCAGTGACTAGGCCAAGCGCGATAACCCTCATGCCGGGTACGGCCATGCACCAGAACCACAGCGTAGACTGCAGGAGCAAGTGAGATTACTGGCAGGCGCCCGCCGCTAAATGTGTTTCAGCAGAGTGGTGTCCTCGCCATAGATCAGCGAACCTCAAATTGAATGTTGAGTGTCAAGCTGCGCAACGGCAGACTGCAGTGTTTATTGAGATTCTGCTGAAAGATTGCAACGCACATACACATGGAGAGGGCTGATGTGCCAGCTTAAAGGCAGCGGGAGAGAAAGTAGCCATCTGATGGCCATAAAACACCACCAAACAGCTTCTCCTCCGAGGGTGTTGATTGAGCCTTCATAACACTGGTGACCACAAGAGGAAGACGAAGCGAAAAGCACCGTAAGCGCCCGGTCCTGGAGCCGTCGGGGAGGCACTCGCATAATAAATACTGGCAGTGTTTGCTTGCAGGCAGTCACATTCAACCCCAAACATGCTGAAGATAAACTGAGGATGTAAACTAAGAGGAAACAGGCTCACTCACGCAAACTGTCACAAATCAGGGTGACACAGAAGAACAGTAATCCCCCCACCCCCCCACTACCCTGACACTTCTCAGTTGGGCATAACAGCAATTGAATATATTCATTCAATTATATGTAATGCTTTGGATATGCTTCAGAATGAAAACAACAGAAGGCCTGCAATGTCTCCCACAAAATTAAACACACACGCGCTGCAAACACATTCAAGGCCAAGCATATCCATTACGCCTCACTGCAGAGATGCTCAAATCCACTTCAAATCCACATCGACCATGCGCTGACGTTTAGTACCTTTCCTGCTCGAACACACCTGATTCTGCTTATCAGCTAATGAGGCCCAGTGCATTAAAGCATGCAGGGTGGAACTGGAAAAGAAATGTTCAGCACTGTGGTCTTCCAGCTTGAGAATAGTCTGCATCCATAACTGTGCCAGCAGGTAGCAGTGGGCAGTATATCATTGAAATTCTTCTTCAAGAATCAGTTTTGTCATAACCATTATATGGTATGCCACCAAAAAGCACAGATATCACAATGTACAAACCATGCTAACGTTTCCCATTGCTGAGTGGGTCATGCTTCACTCCAGTTTCATATAAGAATATAAGTCCCTTAATCACCCCCTGCTGTCTAGTCCATTTCATCTGAACTAGTCCACTTTGTTTTTGAGGCAGTGGACATAAAAAATGGTTGATCTTTTGGGGTTAACCTTACACTAACACGGACGGCAGAGCAATTGCTGCACTTCTGTTTTTTCTCATACTGGCTAAGAAGCCGCCTAACTCAGCACAACACAATTCATGGACCAGCTGCTACTAAACCATGCATGACTGTAATATTTTCCAAATTCTAGGAGTGTCTGATGGTCAGAGGCACAAGTGTACGGGATGCACATACGAGACAAATGACGAAGAAACCCAACAAAGCTGAAGTTGGCTTCTTATTCTAGTTCACCATTCCATCATAAAATAGTGCAACAGTTACATTTTGACACCTGTTAAGGTGCCAGAATGTGACTGTTGCTCCATTCAAGGCAGAACGGAAAATAAGAAGCCAACTTCTGCCTTGTAAAAAACTCTATTTACTCAGTGCTACTCTTCTACCTTAACCTCATAGCCTTTTTGTATGTTGTACTCCCATTTCTGTCCTGTTTATTTAATCCCTTTGGTCTTTGTCTTTTATTGCCTTTTTTGTGTTTGTGAAATTTTCTGTTTTTCTCTATTAATTTGGTTAATACTGTACATGTTGTCTTCTTTATAATATTATTGTGTTTCATAGTTGCCTGTTTTGCTGGCCTGTTGACATTGACATCAATGTTGACGTAGGTTTATCTAAATATTTTACAATATTTTGCACAATAAAAATGTTTCAGATTTGCTTTGTTTGTTAAAAATGTTTCTTATTAAACATGAAGGGACATCCTAGAATAATATACCACTGTTAACCCACAAAAATAGGCTTATTTAAGCATCTTAAATGGTCTTATTTGAAAATATAGACGTTATGAGATATATATCAAAACCGCCAGACATTTTCATTATACTGTAATATAAATTTTTGCCCGCATTTCACACTACTACCAGCAGGGTCCTATAGTTGCTCATTTGTGATAACTTGCTAAAAAAAAAAGTCTTCAAATGGTTAAGGCATTATCTTTTTAAGATTTAATTTGCGTGAAGTTCAAAAAACTGCTTGCTAGATTTTATACAAATTCATATCACATTCGTTGTGCATACGTTACCGATAAGGAAGAAAAGAAGCAACAATAAATTAATGAGGGAAAAATAAATAACTAAATAAAGCTTCTTTTTCCAATAAACCTTCCCAAAACTCCTCTGTCCAGTGGTGTGAATCAGGCCAGCTGTTGATCAAAGCGAGGCCGTGACCCTCCCACGGCACATCCTGCATTCCTCTTTAAACACATTCACATGCACTCCATCCCTCTTTCCACCGCCACACATCCATCACCTCAATTCTCCACCAGTTCTTTTTTCTATTCTGATAAACAGTAAAGTCAACAGCAACATTTCACAACTACAAAAGGGAGCGAAGCACTTCTGTAGGGTGAATATATGCTTAATAATGTGCCAAAGCAGTGCATTTCAGTTTATAAGCCATAACTGGGGAACAGTTTCCATACCAGGAGCCAAAATGTGTCGTATTCCATACCTGAGCCTGTCTCTTCACAAAAGTTGGCCCTAAATGGCTCTACCTTAAACTTTTGAACCTGAACTTCTAAGAGAATAATGAACAATATATATTGTAAATCAATACAGATGACTCAGTGAAGAGGTGAATACATACAAAAGTGTATTTTTCAATGTTGAAAAGTCTTCAGTGACTGAAGGATTACAAAGTGCTTATCGTTGCTGTCCAAAGACATACAAGTATCTCCAAAACGGCAACTTTACAGGAGAGGGCAAAAACTTTCTTCATTTTTAATGTGAGTATTTTTGTTCCAAGCAATTTTGGAGCAATATGAAATTTTCACACAATGTAAAGGGCAGATTTTTTTTTTTTTGAACAGTGATGTCATACTTCTATAAGTATGCATGGGTCTAATCACTGTAAGAGATGAGGGGCATCTGAATTAGCAGCTGCACTGCTGTTACTGCCCAGATTGAGACCATAAGATAACTTATTCCATGTTATCTTTGAAGGGATTGTTAAAATGGCATCAGCAGTGGAAAGTGCTGTGCTGGATTTTTCGAAAGAAAAAAGAATGTGTATGCTATCAGAGTGATTATAAAATAATTGTGTGCAGGCTGGGAGGTCTCCGTTGTAGTCTTTTCTTGAAAAGCAAAGCCTGCAAACAGAGTGCAACCAATTCAAAAGATCCAAAAATGCCAGCTGGCATAGATTTGACCATGATTGGCCAAAAAATGGGTTATGTGGTGTCACTGTCACCAGTGGAAGAAAGCAGCCCATTGCGCATCGCACAAAACAAGATGCTAACGTTGATTCATGTACCCTATTACAGCGGGTGATCCAAATTTTGCAAAACAAAGCCCATGGCATTACCTCTGTGTGCATGAGTAGGGCTCAGTATGTTCCCTCGTTTAAACTGAAAATGAAGCGGTAATAAAAGTTTAAAGCACTGTGATTCTAAGCTATCACGAGCTGAGCTGTAGTTCAAACGCAAGTGTATACTCTTAAAAATAAAAGGTTCTTAAATGGTTCTTGGCTTGGAGGCATGGTTCTACTAAACTCCTTTGATTGGTACAGAACTTTGGAAGTTCTTCAGACTTTAAAAGCATTCTTTACACTCACCCATCTCAGTAATGAAAATGTTTTTGTAAAAGACCGTCCACTAGAATGTTCTTTAGGAAACTGATTGTAGTAAGTAGGCGATTGGTACACTGGTTTATCTGGTATCTGGACTGAAATTGTCCCTCAGGTATGAGTTTTGTCATATCTGTTACACAGGTATGCCACCAATAAGCACCGATGATCAGATGTACAAACAGTGCAAAACACGCTAACGTTATCTCCCTCATCTGAGTGGCTCAGTCAGGGATGTTTCAGTCACATTTCAAATGAAAAAGAAAACACAGCAATGTCTCAATCATCTTCCACTACGTGGTCCAATGCGTTTGAAGTAGTCCACATTGTTTTCAAGGCAGCACACATAAAGGGTGGTCTTTTGGGGGTAGTCTTAGCCTAACATAGAGACCAGACCGATTGCTGCACTTCCTCTCAAACCACTGATTCAGTGATCCGTGGACCAGTTGGTACTGACGGTATGAATGACCGTAATATTTTCCAAATTCTAGCAGTGTCTGGCAGACGGAGGCATGAGTGCATACGATGCATGTATGAAACAAATGACTAGAGAAATTTGGTAAGACTGAAATTAGCAATGGTTCACGCTCATTTAGGTAGGTGATTCAAATCTGTCATTAATGTAAACGAACCAGCGTCCTGAAATGACTCGCATGCGCACATCCTACTCAGCAGCATCAGATAGTTAACTCTGATCAGCTCTCAGCTGTATTATTAAAGTGAGACGAAGGTGAAAAAGGTGAGATGTGTTGCTTTTCCACCGTTTACAAGCTTTAATGTCTGTGCGGCGCTGCTGCCATGGTAACGCTGAATGGCGGCGCACGCGCAGAGGAATGAATTTCGATCTGAATGTTCACGTTAAGGTCGCATGGCCACAAATTGGATACGTATCCGATCTAGGACCACGTATAAAAGTGGCTCAGAACACAGCCCTGAAAACATCAGATCTGAGTCACGTTAGAGCAAAAAATCGGATTTGTGCCACTTCAACCTGGTAATGTGAACGTACTCAAAATTTCCATTCCACCTTAAATGGTCCAACAGCTATATTCAGTTGCCTTTACAGGTACCACAATGTGACTGCTGCTCCATTTAAGGTGGAATGGAAAATTTCAGGAAAAAACTGCTGAATGAGAAGCCAACTTCAGAATTAAGATGTGAAACAACACTTAGCATCATTTTTTGCCAGGCTTGTGGGGCTAGTGTTAGCATGGCAATATTGACATAGGCTGAACTATATACTGTTCAGCTTTGTTTTTGCTATTTTTCACCGTAAAACTACTTCAAATTTACTTTGGTTGTTTAAAAATGGACATCCCAGGATAGTCAACCACTGTTAGTTAACCACTTACAAAATAGGTTTACTTACGCATCTAAACTGTTTGTATTTAAAAATATATATATATATATATACAAACCCTGATATATACCAAAACCTCCAGAAATTTGAATTACATCATAATGTACATTTTTGGCCATTCTGTCTGCTATTAACTAGAGGTGGTTCTTTGATGGCATTGCTCCACCGAGTTTATTTTGGCAAATTTATTTTTAAGAATGTTCTGAGTTATTCGTCCAAGAAGGGGAGATATGAACACACTATTAAGAGCTGAAAGAGTACTTAAGGCCAAAAAGTCAAAATAAAAGAGTCACAGACCTGAGAGATTCTGGGTTCCAGTAAATCTCAGTCTTTCTCAAACCCTTAAATGAAATGAAGTGTCTTGGAAGCGGAATAATGAATGATTACCTGACATACATGCACTCAGCACCCCCCTCACCTCAAAAAATAGTACCCTGGCTTGTCAAAATCCACTGATTTTTCACTCCATAACAAGCAGTCAAAAGAAAAGATTATGTTTATCCTCAGGATTTATGGTGAGATTTAGATAAAGTGCAATTCCCCGATCCTTACCCCAGCACATATAACATGATTTATAGTTCACCAAGTCAGAAATGACATAAAAGGTGCCTATATCAAAATTGGGGTACTGAGTAACAACCTGAGAGAGAATATGCACTGCTCTCATCTTCCAGCTACAAACGTCCAGTGCCAGAGTGAAATTTTCTACCTAAATAGCAAAAAGAAGGACAATAAGAGCACTGCAGACTGGTGGAGCCTTGCTCAGGCGATAAATAACACAGGATGCCAGTGTGAGCTGAGTAGTCTGATACTGTTCTGGCCAGCCTGTGACGGTCAGTTCAAACTAAACGAACACATCTCTTTGATGCGTATGAAGATATTCCGCTGTTTACAACGTTATCTGTCAGTCACACTCAGCTCTGTCTGGACACGACGTCTGCACTGCACCTCGTAAGTGGATTCTCAACTTCAGCGCCAGTCTTTTAAAACGTCCACCACAATAAAGTCGCTCACTTTTCTTGTGGAAGTTCCTTTGAAATCTTCTGGACAGGCTGATCACTCAAAGATGCTGAAGCAGTTCTACAGGATGGAGATAATGGCCTTGAGAGTGTCTTCAATTCGATTCAGCTCCATTTATATGGCACGCAGTCCTCAAACAAGTGTCACTGAGGGCAACAGTGGTAGGAGAAACTCTCTAAAAAAATGGAGAAGAAATACTGAGAGGAACCAAGATTCAAAAGAAGAACCCATTTTATTCTGGTCCTAAATAGTCTTAACTGTTTATTTTATGTCTGTTTTAGTCTTTTGTTTCAAAGCAAGACTCAGTCTTATATATGTTTTTGTTGCTAAAAATGAAAAACTAAGTACAAAAAGAAAAAACCAAAACATGGTGTTTGTATGCTGCTACAAAGTCACAATGTAAAGTATTTGTGTATTAAAAAGTCTGAGCTGTCAAGTCGCATTTGACAGGAGCTTTTCTGGCTTTGTTATACGTCTTTTAAAAATCACATCAGAATCTTAGGCTTAAAAGAAGATCAGAGGTCTGGCTGGACAGGCTTGACAACAAAATAATAGTAGCTCACAGTGCTGGAATGAATGACAGTGCAATGATAGCTTAGTTGATAAACCATCGCTGCAAAACTGATTTTTTTTGCAAGTTGCTTGCAGTTACATATTTCTACCAGAGAGGTCTCCAAACAACAAAACTTATATTCTCCTCATGTTAAAGTCCCAGGGAACCTTAATCTGTGTTTTCATGCTGATTAGGTATATTAAGTATACCAATAACCAATAAATGGCCACTATATTTCACCATATTTCTCTCCTTTCGATGTAAACTGGGCAGTCCTAATCTTGGGTAACTCTTCCCTAAGCATTCCCCTGACCAATCACAAGGCTCTTGCCCCACCCACACAAAACTTAGCGTGCTAAAGCTAACCCAGCATAACCTGATGCTAGCAAGCAAAATGGAGATACATGTTTTTCTTTGGATAGCGGCGATATTTTACTCTGTGTTCCCTCAGACTAGTAATTCTTTGT
>JAILXH010114282.1:18360-34088 GCA_023558415.1 Piaractus mesopotamicus
GAATGAGATGAACACAAGTGAATGCTGGCCGTTGCTACCACGTAAAGGCCCAACAATGACCCTGAGCATGGACACTGAGCTGAAGAAGAGCCATCAGAACAACAAAGAATCAGCCATAAAGCCACCAACGACAGACAAGAGGGTAGGGAGGGTAGACTTGCTGAGGGAACGCTATGCAAAAATGCAGGTTGCAAATGAGCAGGAAGGGGAATGTGTGACAGAAACAAAAAGGAAGGGAAAAAGAAAAGGGGAAAGGAAGACTAAGAGGATTGTAACATCTGAAACCCTAAAGCCATTTGAATAAGAGAGAGAGAGATAGAAAGAGAAAAAGAGTGAGAACAACTGAAAAGAGCAATAGAGAAGTAATGCAGGCCAGTAATGACCTGACCAGCTCCGACCTACAGACCCAGAGCAATACTGAAATTCCAGCACACATTAATGTGCTCGTACTTTAAAGTTTAGCCAGCAAGTCAAGGACAATGTATGTATTAACTCTACGCTCCAAAAGGCCATCCTTGCAAAAAAAAAAAAAGCCATGGTATTTTAACAGAAATCGTTCAGCACTGTCTAGGACTGAAAAAGACACACAGCTTAAATTCAGTATAAAATTCTTTGATTTAGGATAAAAACCTGGTAACTGAATGTGATGAACAACAATATTTCCCATCACAGGCTCACCTGAAACACTGGCTTGAAGGAAAGATAAATATTAAATAAAGGATCGGTGGGAAATGCTTTTTAAACTTGTTTTAAAATGCAGAGTTATCAATTCAGTAAAAGGTGCCAGCACAAATTATTTTTACCAGCTCAAAACTTCAAAGACAAGCAATTTCACTCTTATATAAAGAAGGTGATTCCTCCCACAACAACAGCAGCGCAATAAACCTCACAAACAGCCCCAAAGCAGCAGAACAGGATCCTGCTAGCCTGGAGCAGACTCAAACTAAACACAGGTAGCACTTCAGAGCAGCACACTGCACACAGCAACTGACTTAGTCTGGCTCACTTCAATTGAGATCCATATTACACAATAACTGCTACATGCATCTGTAGTACTGAAATTAATCCTGCACTTCATTGATGGAACAAAACCTAATATCTCAATTTTTGTTGTTCCCTTTCTTTCCTTTTGATAATTTAACAATGCCAGTTGCCCTTTACATTATTATACAATTTCACAATGAATAGGCCAATAGAAACAGTGCAAAAATACTTTTAAAAAGTCTTTTAACATTGACCTATATTAAAAGTAATGTAAGTGTTATCCACCACTTGTAAAGTTACCATTTTGTAGACAAAAGATTTTGTTCCAACAAATACATAAGAATGAAATAAGCTCTCCATCATATTTTAAGACGCTAAACAGTGCTTTTCTTTTTGGATATAGAGCCCCTGGACAATCCCTTCATGCAACACCACAACAATATATGAGTAAGGATCTTACCTGTGACTGACACTTTCATTGTAGCCTCCAATGGTCTGTTGTTGTCCAGATCCTTGCTCAGTTTCAGCTCTCCAGTATCCGGATTCAGGATTAGCAGACTAAGCTCATTCCCCTCCACAAAGCTATACTTCAGTTTATCTGACACATCCGGATCATGAGCCGGTACCTTCCCTATAACCCCTGTGGGAAAGCTGTTGGACTTATTGGTGACATAGTTGTTGAAGATGATCTCAAAATTCTGCAGGACAGGCTCATTGTCATTAACATCAACCAGACGGATATGCACAGTGGCCCTGCTGACTAGCGGCGCAGATGTGGCCTGCACTACTATCACATACTCTGTCTTGGTCTCGTAGTCTAAATCCGTGAGCGCTTTTAGGTCCCCAGTGAAGATATCCAAGTCAAACACCTCAGGTATGTTTCCTTCCACTATCTGGTACATGATCTGAGCGTTGGTTCCTTCATCCGGGTCCGTAGCAGTAATCCGGGCCACCACAGAGTCCACAGGGCTATTCTCCTTGACATCAATGTACAGCTCATCTTTCTCAAACACCGGGGCATTGTCATTAATGTCCAGCACTGACACCTGGATCTCCACTTCAGCTTTGAGTGGAGGAATTCCTCTGTCTACTGCATAGGCTTTCAGATTGTAGACAGGAACGTTCTCCCTGTCCAGCTTCCGGTTGGTTCTGATGATGCCTGAGAACTGCTCGATGATGAAGTCTCCCTCACCATCATCACCACCCTGGAAGGTGTAGCTCACCCTGCCGTTGGACCCAGCGTCCCTGTCTGAGGCGGAGATTTGGAGGACGCTGGTGTACGGAAGGGCATCTTCAAACACGGTGCCTTGGTACTTCTCTCGGCCAAACTGAGGGGCGTTATCATTAGCGTCTTCCACAATAATCTCCACATAGGTGGTGTCTGACTTTTGGGGGATGCCGTTGTCACGGGCAATGATGGCCAAAGTGTAGGAGGCCTGGTCCTCATAATCAATCTCAATCTGCGTGGTGATGGCACCTGTGTCTGGGTCAATCTTAAACTGCGGCACATTGTCCTCCATGCTGTAGGTAATGCGGGCGTTCTCACCTGTGTCCTCATCGGTAGCGCTGATCACCACTACCGTTGACCCAATGGGCTTGTCCTCGCTGATCAGAACCTGGTAGTTGGCACTCTGGAACACAGGCCTGTGTGTGTTGGCGTCGGTGACGTTGATGAACACCTGTGCTGTGTCGTAGCGCGTGCCGTCCGAAGCAGTGATTGTCAGAACGTATTGCCGCTCCTGCTTGTAGTCCAGAGGCAATGCTAAAGTGATCAGGCCGCCGCCACTCTGACTGGTGATGGCGAACCTGTTCCGGGTGTTGCCACTGGATATTTGATACGTCACCACACTGTTGATGTCCCGGTCCACAGCTGTCACAGTCAGCACGCTAGTCCCAACCAGGGCGTCCTCGTTAATTTTCAATGAGTAGACCTTTTCTGTGAAAGTGGGCACATTGTCATTCACATCCAGCACTGTGATGCTAACGCTAGCAGAAGAGGACATCACAGGACTTCCATTATCTCTGGCTTCCACTCCAAAGGTGTAAAACTCTGTGGTTTCTCTGTCCAATTCAATGTTGACCGTAATCCAGCCTGTGCTATTGTTGATGGTGAAGGGGAAGCCAGGTGAAGTGTCCGTGAGGCGGTAATCCAAGCGAGCATTCTCCCCAGAGTCAGAGTCAATAGCCTGGATATGAATTACTGAGTACCCAATGGGTACATTCTCCAAAACAGTGGCCTGGAAAGGAGTGCTCACAAACATGGGGGCGTTATCATTCACATCAACCACTTGTACAATCACTATTCCTGTGCTGTTAATGAGAGGAGGTCTGCCTCCATCCTGGGCCTTGATACGCAGGTTATATTCCCTGTTTGTTTCGTAATCTAGTGGATTTATGACATCAATAACGCCAGTTGGAGAGTGAATGTAGAACTGGCCCCTCACATTGCCGTTAATAATACTATAATGAACTTTAGCATTGTTGCCCTCATCTCTGTCAGTGGCCTTCACCTGAGCCACCTTGGTGTTGACAGGCACGTTCTCAGGCACCTGCACCACGTACCTCTTTTCACTAAACTGAGGATAGTTGTCATTCTCATCTTCTACTGTTATATGCACTGTGGCTGTCGCACTAAGCGGCCCTGGGTCCTTCCCTTGATCATTTGCCTCCACTATTAACAGATATTGTGCCATGGTCTCTCTATCTGGGCGCACTCTGACTTTCACAAGCCCGTTCCGCGAGTCTATCTCAAAAACAGAGTTCACGCCATCGCCGTTCACAATTTTATAGATCATGTTGGCATTGGAAGGTGCGTCCTCATCAGTGGCCCTAACCGTCATCACTTCAAAGCCTACTTCTACATTCTCACGGATGCTAACCCTATATTCAGTCTGCTCAAAAACAGGGCCGTGGTCATTGGTGTCGCTGACTGTGACTGTAAGGTAAGATGTGGCCGAGCGCCGGGGAGTCCCACTGTCTGTGGCGGTTACTTTAAAAACATGAGTGTCCTTAAATTCCCTGTCTAGGAGCCTCTGTGTTTGAACGCTCCCTGTCTCCGGGTCTATCTTAAAGTAGTCGCTCGATCTGCTGTCGAACAAAGCCTCCATGCCGTACTCTATTCTCCCAGCCTCTCCACTGTCTGCATCAACGGCTTTGACTGTGATAACATGCGTTCCCGCGGGTTCATTCTCAGGAACGGACACTTGATAATTGGGCAACTGGAAAACTGGAGCCGAATTCACCGCCCTCCTCCTGCGTGACTTCCATTTTTGAGATGTGCGCTGACCTCTGGAGGGGTCAGCGGTGATGAACCATAGCCTGATGTGCATGGTGATGTCACCCACCCTACACACCACCTCCTTCTTCTCTCTACCCTCCCCTCTGGACAAACAGTAGTCATCCTCAACGAATAAACTCCCCTTAGAAAGAAACACACCAAAGTCCTTTGCGGTGCACCAATGACGAGAAGAGTCCTTGGTGTGACGCGCAAAGGCAGGCACGTAGTCCCCAAGGTGGAGGAGCAGCACACCTGAAGATAAGCAGGAGGTTGCTCCCAAGTCATAATGGAGGTGGACATGAACATCGAGCGCGTGCACGGAGCTCTTTCTCCTGCGCTTGCTGAAGCAGTGCCGGCCGTGCACGAACACGTTAAAGCGCGTGCGCACCAAGTCCTTCGACGTGAGGGAGTTTATCTGGAAGTTCAGGGGAACCGGGTAGGTTTCGTTGAAGCTCGCGCAGTCCGGCTCGCGCGCGAGACTCACCTGGCCGTCCCGCTCGTGCACTTTTACCAAACCCCCAGTCCTGGATCTCGGAGATAAAGTCCTGTCAAGCGTGTAAGTCCAGCCAGGTCCGAGCGAGAGGTTCGCCAAAGCGGCTCCGGCGTGTAAAGTGTCCGACAGATGCAGGTCGAAACCTCCACAGAGAGAAGACACACCGAGGAGGAGGAAAAAACACATCCAGCACACGGCCACCTCCATACTTCAGAAAAGAGGTGGAAAAAAACACTCTCCGACTCCGCTCTCCCTCACTTAGATATCCAAACTCCGAGCGCAGGTCCTCAGCTCTCCTTCTCCCAACACTTCGACTTTCTTTTGTCCTTCATGGTAGTTTTCTTATCGTCGAAAGGAGAAAAAGGAGAAAGAAAACATGAAAATCGCACACTTACACACGCGTAAGCGCGCTCCTCCCGGAGGATCCATAGGCTTCACTGTCACTTAGTCCACGTTAAGTTTTAAATGACGACAAAATGGCTCCTCCGCGCGCGTCTCCTCCTCCTCCTCCTCCTCCCTCTCCCTCAGAGGGTGATTAGCATAAACCTGCTGTGAGCAGCCTGCTCCTGGGGGCTTTCACTCCCCAAACTCACCTTCAGACATGGAGAACATTACAACACACTTTAAACCTCGCTTCACTACAGGGTGAGGCTCAATTTAGACCTTACATTACTCTACTCCTCCAAACTTACCTTAAACCGCAGGCTTCATTGCAACAAACGTTAGTCCTGCTGAAAACGGACTCTTAGAAACCATTAGGATTAAAACCTCTTGGCTTAATGGTTTCTATGGGTTTCTATTGTGTTTTCAGCGGGGACAGCTTACCTTTAAACTTACATTACTTTGTAACTTACTTAACAACCTACACAAAGACTCACCTACAACAACTGACCATAGAACATGAGTTGCGACTTACCTTATGATTTAAGCATCCTTAAACATTAAGAATTGAACTTAAAACCGGCGTTACAACAGGTTTTAAGACTTAAAGGGGAACTCCACCGACTTTTCAAAATTTCTACATAATTGAACGGTTGAGATGTAAACAAAGCCATTCAGAGTGGTTTGATGTGAAATGCTCCATTCTAGAGGAACTTACAGAGTCAGATTTGTTCACAGTGGTGGTGATATGAGACATCTGAGGAGTTTAATGCCTCTAAAAGCTCCCTCACATAAAGTTAAATGAAATGGTTATTTGTACACTGTCTGAGGCCTGATCCATTTATTCTAATACATTCATGGTACACTTATTTTTTCAAGTTTATGACTATTTGATCATCATCAACATTAAACACAAAACTCAGACGGCACGTGTAGGTTCAGTGGTGGTTCTGGTTAGTAAATAAAATGGTTATTTTGCACTATGGACATTGAGACCCCTGGTTCCGATCACCACCGCTGTAAAGAAATCTGAATTGGCAAGTTTCTCTACAAATTAACTGTTTCACATCAAACTGACCGAATGTTTCCATCTTATGGACTGAATTACTCAGATATTTTGAAAAACCGGTGGAATTCCCCTTAAAAACTTTCACGACTTTATAACTTAACAAATTACACAAACGCTTACCTTACAACTCGCCATAATGTGTGAATTAACCTTACCTTATGACTTAAACATCCTTAAAACCTTTAAGAATTGACTTTTTAACAACACTTAGAACTTGATTTAAAAGTACTTTATGGACTTACTTTAAAACAAACCTTAGAATTTACCTTTTAATTTACATCCAAACTGACAACTAACAAATGACCTTAGCACTTACAGCTTACATTAAAACATACCTGACAAACTTACTTTAAAACAACTGATCATCAAACCTGATCATTTACCTTTCAATCTGCATCAAAACTTACCTTACAACTTAGAGCTTGCATTAACACTAGCATACTCACTTCATAAACCTTATACAAAACAAAGTACCTTAAAACTTTAGAATGTACCTTAACATTTGCATTAAAACCTGCTTTACAGCTTAAAACCTACATTGTAAATGTTCTGTGATCATAAATCTTAGAATTTACCCTCAAATTAACATCAAAACTTCCCAGCTTACCTTACTTTGCCTGATAATGTATTATCCATATACGCTATTGTTGTTCATCTGTATGTACGTGCTGTCATGAACGTGGACTAGATAGATAAATTTTCTATAAAGATTTTATTTTCTATAAACCCTAAAATCCCAAAATACTGTACTGAAAAAAGTCACTTAAAAATAATTATAATAATAAAAATTGTAATAATAAATATCTGAATGCATCATTTTTCCTTTGTGATAACTACAATGAATATATACTGCAAATACATTCTCTATATTAACGCAGCATGGCTTTAGATTACTTTTAATTACGAACTGTTTATTGACTTTTTTTCTTTGTTGGTACCAAATTCACTCATTTGGTGATACCTATTCATTAATGGGACTCGCCAGCGTTTGCGCAGCGCGGCCACATCTGAGCCGCGCGCTCCCTCTAGCGGCGAACAGCAGAAATTGCGCGATACGACATCAAATACGCTGCTGGTCAGAGCCCGGACGAAAATCTGATACACGGATTTCAAATGTATGACATGTATTAGCATATATGGATTCCTCTTATATATCCAACTCATATTAGGCACATATGGACATATATGTTACATATATGCCAACTTCTTTAAATGGGCCACTTTGAAGTGTGGGACATATTTCAGCCATATATTAACATAACACACATAACACATCTATTAAACAATATTTGATGGAAAACATTATCCATGTATAGAGGGCATATATTACTCATATATGCTAGCATGTTATAATATAAGGTTTTTATCCATCTTCATTGTTTTTTCCACATACTTCCTAATGAAATGTACTATAATAGCTACGTAACTAAACTCTAAAAACATATGTAAGCTATGCAAGAAAATCATTAAAACATGAAATAAATAAAAGTTTTGTTCTCTGACACAAACAGTAAACATAGTAACGTAACTGTACTGGGATGTATTTAACCATGTATCAGATATATATGTATGATCCATAAATTATGTGTATATGTCCAATATTTGATACTTAGATATATGCACACCATATCTGTACATATATTTTAAAATATATGCCTGACGCTTTACGATATATGTGCATATATGGCCATATATCAGATTTCCATATGGGTGGTCTCAGTGGCGCCCCTGACTTGTCTGTCCGTCATGCGTTGATGCAAGCAAGCAAACAAATAAATAAATAAATCCCGTTTATCGGTTTACCACCGTTTCTGCTCTTAAAGCATTCCTTACAAGCAAACAGGTAAAGAAATCAAATACCACAATGGATGTATCACGGTAAACATTTATGGTTCCAAATAAAGAGGATATTCCAAGATAAAAATAACACACCTAAACAAAGAGCCACTTAAATAGTAAAAGATTTTATATTTAAATTACACTTAATTTAGTCTGGTATTACACAATTTACAGACAGGAACATAACAGAACACACATGCCATACTGTCATAACATTGAGGTTCCTGTCTTATTCCATTATTAACCCAGGGCCTTTTAAAATCATAGCCTGGCTGATGAATTTCAGTGACTTAATCAGTGAAACCAATTTTAAATGCTGAATTTGTCCAAGAACATCTCCACATGTCCATTCTGAGGTTCTGCCCTCCACTGAAAGGTCTGTGCAACGTATCAGTGCTGCCGATAAGGACACAGGTGAGACTGCACTGAGTATTTATGTGTGTGTGTGTGTGCGTGTGTGTGTGTGTGTATGTGTGTGAGAGTGTGCTGGTTTGTGATGGCTCATTTCAGCTGTCCGATTCTGATGACTGTTCGGAGTTTTTAGAGTTTTTGCTCAGTTGAAGGTGGCGCTTCTGGAGTGTGTGCTCACTCGGGCCCAGCCGGACAATCTTCCCACTGCCCAGACACTCGTCCCCCTTATACAGAACCGCAAACTACAAAGGAAAAGCAGAGAGGCCCAAACATAATTACTCATCACGGGGGAATTTTACAGGGTGACAATTCAGGCCATGATGCTACCTGCTCGTTTGGACAAATGGACAAAAATTTCACTACCCAATGATAAACACAGTACACCTTTCTTAAAGAGGGGAATTCCACTGACTTTTTCAAAATTTCTGCATGATTCAATCATGGAGATGTAAACACATTCAGAGCAGTTCCAACTTCTTTACAGTGCTGATTTTTTACGATCCAAACATGTGATTTATATATTTATTGAGCTGACACATTTTTTATATGTAATGTTGATAATGATAAAATAGTGGTAAATCTGAAAAATATGCTTTCTTACAATGCCTACATGTATCTCTCCGCCATTAATATATTTATAAACACTCCTGTGCAAAAAAAACAATATGATGGTATTTACTGATGGTTTTGGTCAGAGTCCAAGTTTAAACCCTGTACAATATTTGGTCTTACATTAAACACAAACTAGCTTGGCAATGTTTTTCAACTGTTTGAAGCCATCATTGCTGAGTGGAACAATACTGACTTCTCTTTCTGTACAAATACTTGCCAGTTCACTCACAAGACTATCGTAAATCAGGTTGCATATTCATAACCTTTTCATGTAATGACTTCCTGTGAGATAGCTTTTAGAGGCATTAAAGATGTCTGGTTCCTACCATCACCACTGTGAACAATTCCAAGTTGGTAAGTTTTTGTACAATGGAGAATTTCACATCAAACCACTCTGAATGACTTTGTTTATATCTCAACCATTTAGTCATTCAGATGGTCTCAAAAATTGAGGGAACTCTCCTTTAAAACCTGGATTAGGAAATAGTAACATGAATAGTTTAATAATAGGAGTTTAGGAAAACACATGGTCTTTTGTATGAAAAAAGACTGATCTGTAATGAAGGAACAAGACTGGTATGTTCAATAATAACTTGTTTATTACATATTCACCACAGGTTTGTCCATGAAATTGAATTAAAATTAAGTCTGAGAAATATTAACACCAAGAGTTTCATTCTCCCCTCTTCCAATCTGGCATTTAATGTTACATTCAGTAAGTTATAACTTATTTCTGTAACATTTAATGAAATATTTATAGTTTACCTGTCCAGGTGTGAGAGCTCTCAGTGGCCTTTTTGCTGTTATCCACACTGATCCATCCAGATTCAGGGTCACAGTGCAAGGACCTGATATACACATACATATAGATACATATAACATACAGACATATGCAATGTTTAAGCACTCCTGGTCACTCTTACATTTTGTTGATTTTTTAAGTGAAAATAAGTTTTTTTTTTTTGCTCAATTGAACATCTTGGAGAAAAAAATACAATAAAATGTTATTAAAGTTATTTTAAAAAATGTGGCACATTTTATATTTTATGTTTAATTATTCAAATGTGTTAAAAATTTAGCAAATAAATAGAAGTTGTGCATTACAACTAGCAGAAAAATGCCATATTTAAATTTGTTTCTGTGCAGGATGGGTCTACTTATTTTCACTTATTATATTTACAAAACATGCAGTTTGCCCAGGGGTGTTGAAACTTTTCTATATGTCTGTATATACACAAAACCACTGCCTCAAAATTATTTTAGACACCCTTCATGCATATTAATCATAGGCGTTAACTTAATAAACATACAAAAAATAAATATAAATAAAAAAAAAAAAAGAGGTCTACATTTGTAACTGTAGTTGTACATTCTGAAGATTCATGAAGATTTGACTCACATAAAGGCATTTGGTGTAGGAAGCGAAAATGACAGTCCATCATCTGAGTTCGGATCAGTTCAGCAGGAGGCTCCTCAGTTATCCAGTGAAACCGATCTGTCTGTACTGTCTCCCGTAACAGTGCTGGGTGGTTGGTGGTAGGGCCCTAAAAATGTGGAACAGGTACTTAAAATGTACACTAGCGTTCAAAAGTTTGGGATCACCCGTCATATTATTAATCATTATTTTATTCAATAATTAAAAAATGTTGAGTGAAATACTATAATATTGACACTGTACCTTGAAGGTATTTCAGTATTATTTTGGGAACATCAACAAGTTATTAAATGATAAGTGATATACTGTAATTATCTATTTACAGCATTTTCTTAATAATATAATGGATAATATAGTGTTAATTTCAGTATAGCTTTATTCTTAATGTTTTATAGCTTTCTCAGTCTTCAGAAAATCATCTACAGCTTTGTTCATCATTCTGGACACTGAACATTTCTGCATTTTTTACAGCTTCTTGTAAATTTGTTAAAACCTGTTAAATCTATGTAGAGCAGTAACATCATAAAAGAATAATTTCATCCATTTACTGCAAGATTTTATTTTAAATTAAAATCTCAAACATCACAGTAATCCCAAACTTCTACAGAACTGTAACCTCATACTTCTGAATGCTAGTGTCATTGTTTCGGCTTTGAATAACAAGCACCATGAACACAAAATTATGTGTAACTCACAACAAATATCTCTCCAGTCGTGATGTCTTTATCAACCACAAACCACGGGTCTTTCTGGCCTCCTATCCGTGCTCTCTGTCCTAAGGTAAACGTGAACCAACCTGCGCGGAAAACACAGCATAAATGTCTTACACTGTCCAGATAGCACCAATGGCAATGTAACACTACTAGACAATTAAAAATTAAAAACTGATATACCTTTATGCTTCCCCATTATCTTCCCATCTTCAATAGAGACAAAATGTCCAGGTTTGGGTTCTAAATACTGTGACAGTGAGAGGTTTCATTTAAAACTCAGACACAGTCCACATCATATCATACAGCATGGCAATACAGAATGACTGAGTACTGAGGTATGTGTGTATAAGGCATGTACCTCAAGAATAAAATCTTCAAAGTGTCGCTCACCAATGAAGCAGATTCCCATGCTCTAGAGGAGAAACGAAGGCATGTGCAAGTTGTCAATTTACAAGAACTGAAGTTTTGTTTGTGCTGATTTAGATCACATTGTAATACACAGTCATATTCTTGCATTTATATTTTGTAATGCGAGGAATCACAGATGATGCATCACTGTAAAATACTCCATACACACAAACACATATGTGTAATGTGGGGATGTAGCCAAGGACTAAATCAAACCTGAGTCTTTTAGTACAGGTCAGAGTTAACTGGGCAAGCCACCCACTAAAGGTGGTGTAAAGGACAAAAGTGCAGAGCAAATGAGAAGTCAAGGGAAAACTACAGAAAGAATTTAAAAGAACTTCAAAGAAACTCAAAAAAACGGCAGTATGTAGTCTAAACTTTGAAAACTGGAACAGAAACAAAAACACTGACTTGCCCCACTGGGGGTACAAACTGGGGCCACAAGGCAAAGAGGCCTAGGAGTTGCCACTGAGCTACTGCTTCATTGCAACGGCCAGGGGTGAGGAGAACCCAAGAGCTCAGGAAGAAGAGAAGCAAACTGGAACAACAGCCCCCAAGATTCAACAGGAAAATGGAAGAAATAGTATATACATATTTTTCAATATCTATACTTACAATGTGACTTAAACAGCCAGGCTTAAACAGACAACTCAGGAGCAACTACCTAAATTCCTGGCTGAGTTGGTAAATACGTGCACACCGCTAGGTAACAAGACTGAGCAGCGTCAGAGCTCCACTTAAGTAGGCTGGCCCAAGCGATATCGGTTGCCCCGATCTGCTTCCCGTTAGTAGCCGCAGCTGGTTTCGCAGACTGTTGCAATATGATAACCAGTTCTACGAGAGCCTCGTTGAACTGATGGTCTGCTCTGACAGTTGACCTGAAGAAAGCACACTGGCGATGCATGACAGCCTGGCCTGACTTGGCCATCGCTATAGTGCCCCCTATAGCAACAATCAAAATGCAGAATGTGTTGCATCGTGACACTTCTTTTGAACGCAGCGACACACAAAACTCTGTGTACACGTACTGGCGTGAGATATATTTCTGGCCTCTGCACAGCCTTGAGTGCCTTAATGCTTTATTATAGAAAGGATGCTGCATTACCTCTTTCTTCTTCAGGACATGATGAAAACCTGCCTCAGCAGCGATCTTCTTTACAAAATCTTTAGTGAGCCCCGCTAATGGAAAGATGGTCTGTCGCAAGGCATCCTGGGAAATTTGACTAAGGAAGAATGTTTGATCTTTAAGGCGATCAGCGCCTTGGTACAGCCTCACAGCTGGAAATCAAGAGATCAAAATGTCAATAAAACAGAACTGAATGCAATCCAATACAGTGGAGCAGAGTGTTTATGAAGTTTAAGCAGGCAACTTCATTTTCATCTTGATGTACACAGAATTGTGAATTAGATACACCTATGATCAGCCATTTTATCAGAACCACCTGCCATTTAAGTTTGTTGGTTTACAGTTACTGACTGTAGCCAATCTGTTAGTGCACAATTTATCATCCCCCTCTTCTATCTCTCTCTGTACATCAATGAAAACCACAGGACCACCACAAGACCACAGCTGACCAGATATTATTTAGGTGGTGGAACATTCAGCACAGCAGTGACAGCAACACTGTAGAGGCATGAGGTAGAAGACCACTGATAAATTGTGCAACTATGCACCTACATTGGTGTTAATGATAAAATGGCCAATGAGTATAAGTACAAGGTAAGTATACCTAATAAATGTTACCTCAGTGTAGATGGAACAACCAAAAAGACCATTTTTTGTATGTAGGAACAATTGGGCACCACAATTAATGGCAGAAGTAGTTGGACACAGTGTTCTAAGCAACAAGGCACATATCCATACCATACTAAGAGTCAGGCCTGGCAGCAAGAGGACAAAATGAACACTTACGATTTCTGATCTCCAAGCGATCTCTGAAGAGAGGCCGTGGTGCTGGTGTGTGTGTCTGCTGAAAAACCTCCTCATCTTCCAGGGAAGTCCTTGCATAGTGACCAGTTGCCATGGCATCAGCACCTGAATATCGGGTAGAGTAGATTTTTCAAGTGCAGTTTCTGAGCATGTTAGAAATAACATGTTCCAAAAAGTTGTAAAAGTCTTGTTACCATCAGAAATCTTACACCATAACAAATACTTTTGTGAGTTTTTTATTTTTTTGAAAATTCAATGCTAGAGGGATAGCACTTCATACAAGCCACTTTTTGTTTTTGTTTTACTTGTGCATTTTGTTTCCAAGGTTACGTATGCTATTTTTCATTGTTGTGCAATGAAATCCGAATTGAGATTTACTGCCCTGTAAAGTTTAGCTGTGACCCACCTAGCAGATCTAATTACAACCTTTTTTCCCCTCACAGATCCAGTGCTTGAGAGAAAGTACTTTGTACAAGCCCCTTTCACTTTTCAACATTCCCTACACATTATTTTATGTTTCCAAGATTTCTAGTTTTTCCTTATTGTGTGCGCAAACCAACCAACCAACCAACCAGACAACTAACCAAACAAGCAATTAACCAATTATTCAACAGCTTAACCAATCATTAAATCTATAAAAGGTTAAAGCAGTGGTCACCAGCCCTGCTCCTGGAGATGAACTGTCCTGCAGAGTTTATCTCTAACTCAATAAACCCTTCGAACAGCTGGATCAGGGGTGTTATATTTGGGTTAGAGGTAAGAAACTTTAGGAAAGTACATGGTCAGGAGAAAATCTACTGACTTCTGGAATAAAGTATGAATACTTACCTAAAGAACTGACTGCATACTTATGGAAGTGTTTGAATTTGATATGTTTGTTGCATATTATGTCAGGATTTGGAGTTCTGCCCTTCTGGTATTCCCCAAGAAGATTACTTCAAAAAGAAAGAAGATAAACACAAAAGTAGCATCCTAGACGGCAGTGTTTAGGCACATAAATGAACCCAGCAGCAGTCATTGGACTGTAAAGAAGAGTCTGATTCTGTAACGTACCTAAATACTTCGTGCCAGTACTCTTTGACATAGGAGACCTGATGGAAGGGCATATCCAGCGCCCGGCACACTTTATAAGCATCATCACAGTCTCTTTCTGAGGTACACACTCCTCTTTCATCCAAGGAATCCCAGTTCTTCATGAAAACCCCAGTGACATGATAGCCTAAAGAAAAGAACAATCGTGTTGGCTAGTTTAAAGGAATAACATTTTTTCTCAAAAACAAACAGGTCAACTAACAATAATTATGAGAATCTGTCACTGTGCTAGGTTTCAAAATTTTCAAATAAGCACTATGAAAAAATGTACAAATTTTGAGAAGTAATTTTTGTAAAATGCATGAATTTCTCAGGGATTTTTCTTTGGTTAAAGGTGTATTTAACTAGAGAGAAATGTATCTGAAACAAAACCACTTGCCGAGAATCCAGAATGCAAAATGTATGGCTTTTTTCTTTCATAACAGAGTTTTAAGCTCCATTTCTTGATGCAGCGGTGGCCTGTGGTGACAACGGTACTCCAGAGTGCTATATTTAACACAGTATCATGATGGGGTGGGGGGGCGGGGGGGTCGCTGTGTCAGTAAAATATCTTCGAGACGGGGCGTGTGCAACACATCGCGAAAGCCCTGTTTCACAACAACTGAGAATTACCGTGCAGACTGCAGGTCACCTAGCAACGATGCATTATTTGCATTTATAAGCAGCGCAGTTGGTTTCCTGGAACGTTAAATCTGCAATGAGAGACTGTCAAACACTAAGTTGAATGAAGTCGCTTCTCTTTCGAATTTTCCCGGTCCACCTTAAAAGGTGCCGCATTTACATTTGGCACCTCAGGCAGAATTTAAGGTGGAACGGGAAAATTCGAACAAGAAGCTGGAGAATAAGAAGCGACTTCAGTCTCGTAAAACAGTTGAACATTGAGAAAAATTTTACAAGAAACTGATCTACTTTTGAGGAAAAGTTTTCGGGCGGAGATGGGAGGAAAAGCCTAAAGCAGAGCAAAGTAAGTCTGGGCTCTCATTTATATTGTTTAGCCTGTACTGGGACATTATCACATACTGGACATTAAATGTTGTGGCTCCCAAGCTGGTTTGATTTTTGTTGAAAGGACAAAATGGCTCTT
>JAILXH010114293.1:1272-14019 GCA_023558415.1 Piaractus mesopotamicus
GACTTACAAATTCGACACAACCGCCAGCAAATCCAGGGAATATGACTGCAGCAAACAAAGAAACGTTTCCAAAGCTGAGATTAGGGAAAGAATTCAAGTGTGATGGCCACGGTTCAAAAACGTTTAAGAACAGGTGCTTTTTTTGGATGGGATTTTTTTTTTTTTTGCTCCTGACATTTTATTATCTCTGCAATCAAAGCTGATGCAGAGAGCCTGCCTCGCTGAGTCCATCGCTTCAGTTGTCAGGAGTTTGCTGGTAATCTCTTTACCGCACTCGCCTTTCACCTTTAACTGCGGCCTGCGTCTCTCGTCTTCCAGTAAGAAGGAGCAGGCCTTCGCAGTGGACTGTTTCAGCACTGCCCTGTCATGATCCACACATTGACTGCAATTGTCTGCCCCACTTTGCTCTGATTACTGTTTTCGTCAAGCTCGAAACCAAATTGCAATGGAAATATACTTTCCATAAACACAATGCTCTGGCCTCTCATAAAACAGCTGAAAGCACTTACAACATTTAGCTTTTAGGTAAAGGGGAAAAATTGATGGAGGAGGTCAGGAAAGTGTCCATTTCTCATGTTTTTGTCTTCGTCCTCATATCTTGGGGCAAGGAATATGAGCAAGAGGTATGACGGGATTGTTTTGTTTTGGGTTTTTTTTTTACGCAGCCTTCAGTTTCTCATGGAGGCCTTTTGAGTTAAGACTGAAGGCAAACCCATACATCTCATTACAGATGTATCTTTTCTGCTGGACAATGAAGTATTTTTACCAAATAATCCTTTAGTAAACTGCACTGTACTTACTTTTTTCAGATTCTTGGTTGGACTATCATTTACTCTTTTTGTCTGTCCTAAAATTTCATCTCACATGAGTCATTCCCATACACAGTCACTTATATTTTTCCTTTTAAATAACCAATAAAAGTGCTTAGGCCTACATGTTTTGCATTAATGATTTAGTGCAGTGATTCAAGTTCTTGCACTGTTAAGAATTAAAGCTTAATCAGTGCTTCTTGGCTTAGGTATCGGTCTTTGATATGAGTTACTGTACAATGAGTACAAAGTCATTTACTGCCAGTTTAAAATAAAACATTCTTCATTGTTCACATGACTGTAAGAGGTAGGTCTTTAATGTGTGCCATAAATTTTAAAACTCAGTCAAAACATGAGAAAACAACCCATCTCTACGAGAATGCTAATTTCTGGGAGCATCCCTATGGGATTCTAGTAGTTTGTTAACGCTAAGCTAAAGGCGATTCACATTAACAAATTTTTGGCCATTTTAGATTAAACACTGACATTTGAAGCTTCTAAAAGACATTGCTTGTTTTACTTTGTAGCAGTTTCACAGTGACCCTTACACTAGAGAGTCTTGGTAGAGCTGCCAATGTGGTTTTCCATTTGTTACAACCCACTGATTAAGCTGCTCATATTCACCATCAGTGATGTATCTTGGACTTCTAACCAACAAGAGAGCTTGCTTAGCTAAATCTACCTGGATACCACAGAGAAAAGCAATTCCTGAGTGGCCAATTTTTGTTTTAGGACATCCTCATCAGGTTTTAGACATCAGACAAAACAGCTTCAGGTCTCAGACAAAAACAATGGCAGTGTCTCATCTCTCATACAGTTGGACACCAGGCAAAATGGCCTCAGAGAAAAAGGCATAGGGTAAGCAGTCAAGTCACTAAAGTAGACACTCTGTTTGCTTCCTCTACTTCAGTTTTAGGGACCATCTCCAACGTACTGGACAACAATGTGTGTAAACGCTTGGAAATAAATATAAGCAAGCAGAACCCCCATGAACTTTGCTGCAGTTATTTTCCACACGGTTATCTGAATAAGAAGATCCTATTAGCAGCACAGGCGTACTTGAATGTGTGGTTATGGGAAAAGCCTTTTTGGTATAGAACTTTCACATTATGTGGTGGTTCCTTCAAAAAAGGTTCTTCACAGTTGTGTATTTCATTTACACAAATGGTTCTTTAAGGAACCATCCATTGAAAGGCTCCATAGGGAAACAAAAAGTGGTCTTAGTCCGAAGAATCTTTTTGTGTGCCTTTCATGTGTTCATTGTGGCCTGACTAGGCTGTGTTAGAACAGGAAAGCATTAAAATATACAGGGTGGGAGAACTTCAGAGACTAGGAACCACTACTTTAGAGCAATTACATCTAATCTTTGCTTTAAAACACCTATGCATTTGTCATGTGACAGTGCAGGGGCTAATTCTGGTTGGTACCCATAGCTTCCACAGGTCTTCACTGTTCTGTGTTAGTGAGCTATGCCAAGTTTGTTGTCAACTGGGAAAAACCCTGCTGTCTTCGGCAATCTCTTCGACCAAGAAACCAATCAGACGTGGGCAGGACGGATGACAGGAAGTGGGTAGACCGTGTGACCACATGTGCACAGTGTTTGTGCATGCCGTGCTCTGTGGGTCGAGGCTTTCTGCGCAACGTCGAGTAGCAACCTCGAGTAGCACATCAGTGCCATGAGCCACATCAATACAGTCAGTCCCCCACAGTGGGTATGGTTCGTATTATATCCCCCTCCACCGTCCCACTCCAGCCCCGCAGAACAGCCAGTCCTGGCTCAGTTGAGCCTCTGAAGCCTGTGAAGTTTGTACGCAGCAACATAAATACCAGCAGGGCAGCGCTGTGTACAACATGGCTTGGTTGGGAATATAAGAATCCCACCACATGGGATAGCTGTTATTACAAACAGACATTAACCCTTTCATAGATAGATAGATAGATAGATAGACCCTTACCTTGTCCTTCTATTCACTTGCCACTTTATTAGAAACACCTACCATACTCATCCACTCACTGGCCACTTTATTAGAACCCCTATCTCGTGCTTTCACTTGTCACTTTATTGTGTTTCCCCTCACTGTCCACTTTATTAGAAACCCCTACCTTTAGAAATCCCTACCATGTGATTCCACTTGCTGGCCACTTCATTAGAAACACCTACCTTCCCCTTCTGCTCACTGGCCACTTTATTATAAAGCACTACCTTGTACTTCCACTCACTGGCCGCTTTATTTGAAACCCCTACCCTGTGATTCCACTTGCTGGCCACTTCATTAGAAACACCTACCTTGTCCTTCTACTCACTGGCCACTTTATTTGAAACCCCTACCTTGTGATTTCACTTGCTGGTCACTTCATTAGAAACATCTACCTTGTCCTTCTGTTCAATGGCCACTTTCCTAGAAACCACTACCTCGTTCTTCATACTCACTGGCCACTTTATTAGGAACACCTACCTTGTAGTTCCACTCATTGGCCACTTTATTAGAATTCCCTACCTTGTGATTCCACTTGCTGGCCACTTCATTAAAAACACCTGCCCTGTCCTTCTGTTCGCACTTTATTAGGAACGTCTACCTTGTCCCACTTGTAACTACATAGACAGTATATTTCTGGGGGCCTTCCTGGTGAAAAGAACAAGATTGGCCTACTTTGAGATTGAAATAATGCCAAGCGTGGGCAGCCTGAGCTGCGGGCAGATGTGGGGTCAGATATGTGCTTAGTGCTGTCCTCTCTGGGTCCGATCAGAGCCGGACCGCCCAGAGACTGACCCGCTGAAGGCTTCAGCCTGCTGTCAGAAGCTGTCTCTCATTGGGCCAGCTGCCTGGGATGGCCTTGGATACATGCTCAGCCTTCTGGAGAGGTTATTACAGAACAGAAGAGTCTTCCAAGGACAATCTTGTGCGACTGATCATTCAAGCCCTCAGGCAAAAATATTAAAGCCATCATTCACAAGAATGTAATCTTAAAAGATAATCGTGTTGGAGTGTGATTGCTTTTTAGGAATATTTCGACTCTGTTTAAAAAAAAAAGGATTAAATCTGTCAGTATGAATTTTATTAAACTGGCTGATGAAAATGTAAAAACTCAAAGCACACACTGTGAAGCTTTTGAATGATACTTAACAGATTCATATATGATATTTGGTGGCTTTGTGGGCTTATTGTTCATCTACCCGTAACACTTGCCTTCGAGAGATTACATTGTTGCCTCAGTAGATGTATGTGAGTCCACGTTATGCGAGTCCACATGCATGATTGGCTTTGACATGCAATTACAAATAAAAAAGGGGTTTGTGAGAACTGGAGACCCAGAGCTATTAAATGAAACATTTCCAAAATGTAGTCACGGTCACATATAGCGCTGCGCATGGAAATGAAGGGGCTGATCTGAAACCTTTCTTTGAAAACCTGCCTCTCAGCCCATGCAGCAGTGGGGAGATAAGCATAGAGATCAATAATGTAAACCACATGTCAGACTCCGTAAGCCATATAATAGCAAACAATTTTACAAGCCAAGGAAATATTACACCCAGCTAGATGACAAGCCACCCCCTACTGTCTTATTCCCCTTCTCTCTTTCTTTTTTTTTTTCTGGACTTGTAATAGCAGTGTCCACATCTGTTCAGGGATTTGTTATTCAAAGTGAGCACCCTGCGAGGCCACGAAAGAAACCTAGCAATTTCCCCGAAAGCTCTATTTCTCTTTTTATTCCTGCCACTAAACCACTGAGCGGTACGCTCATGTAAAAGAAGCAGAGATGCCTTCTTCTCCTCTTTTAACATTTAAAGAGCGAACAGAGGTGCAGAGGGTGAGACAATGGTGGTCATTCTCTGCGTTAGTCTCCCTCACGCCTTGTGCCGCAGCAGAGAGGGTCAGCTCATCAGCTTACATTACCACTGGCCATGTTTCTGTTCCCTGCCAAAGCTCTCGAAACAGTCTCTCTTTGTGGAGAACTTGAGAGACATTCATTTGTGGTGGCAGATGACTTGAGTTTTGACAAGGCCTGATTTAACTCGGGCTCAAATGGGCTGTACGAGTGTCTCGCATGAGTGAATTGTCTTGGCCGGTCGCTTTCCATAATTCTGTTCTATTTCTCCACTTTAAAACTCAAATGTATACAATTTTCCTCTTAGTCCAAATGTAGTCGATGAGCCGTTTTACACTAGAGCTGTAAGAATAATGTGCCCAACATGAGGAACATCCCTGTGATTCAAGGGCGTTTTATTTGCTCCATGAAATTCCTTGGAAACTGCCCCATGTTTTCCCGGTCCAGTGTATGTATAATATGCTCTGACTCCCCCAAAAAACGGTTTGCATTACAGAGTTTGCTTAACTGGCTAATTAGCTTACTGAGGCTCCTTGTATGACCCCTGATAGACACAGTATCCTAACCATGGACTTGGGAACCCTTTCGTAGTTCTCCTTAATGTATCATATTGAGGTTTGAGGTTTTATGTGAAGAGATAAAGGGACATAAAGCCCTGGGAATATACATTAACAAGTAATAGAGCTTATGTATAATAAACATTGTGCAAACTGCATGAATAAATGATGACACCCTTGCTTTGAACTGTGTGGAGCTGTTAAGCAAGTCTATTAGAGATTACTTATGTTAGGCGTTATGTTAGGCTGTTTGATTTAGGCATTCGGTTTGCATGATGTTAATTGTACATAAGGATGTGCACGGGTACACCAGAGCTCTGTAATCCATTCGAGGTGCCAGAATTGGAATACTGAAATCACTGTTTAGGTATTCATTATATTTTATTGCAGAGAACATGTACATTCTAACAATTCAAGGAAATTCCAATTTTATGTTTTAACAGGACTGTATAATGTTTTGCAAGTGTATTATAGGGTAACTAGATGTCCCCGTTTTCCGGGCACAGTTTTTCCAAACATCTTCGCAAATATCCTGCCAAAATTGAAAATGAAATTAAATACCTACGTTTGCAATTTCATTTTTCACATGAGCACGAGCCATTTGTGACAAAATGAAAATAAATTTAAAACTGCTGTTTGAAATTTCATTTTAGTCGTTATTCTGGGATTTCATGGCCAAATCTAAAATGAAAAGGCTAATAGAGAAAAGAAAATCCAAGCTTCACTTTGGCTTTGGCTTTTCTTCATAAAATACAGAAGATATGTCTGAACTAAAATCAAAATGTAATATTTATGTTCTTATGAAAATGAAAATGAAAAGCAAAATGGATAAATCAACAGCAAAGTGACAGTTTGTGATTCAGTTTTCGGCGCGGACACGCTTTAAGTGTCAGAATGAAAAGGCAAATGCAAACGAACGTCGTCGGCACCTGCTGGAGATTTACTTTTCATTTGCCACTTTGCTTTTTCGTTTTCAAACTGACCAACATGCAAATATGTGTTCATTAGAAGTAGGCGGGGCTACGGGGACATTTTAGGACATCAGATCTCCGTGTCAGAATGGCATCATTCCTCAAGCTAAATGACTTCGAGTCTCGAGAAAAACCATCATCATGTCTCAGATCTGGTGAAACTGAACATATTTGCGCAGATGTTTGGAAAAAGAAATGGCAAAAAGAGGTTTGCATTTACATTTTATTGTTTTCATTTTAATTTCTTTTTTGGCTGGATTTCCCTCCCATAGATAAGCAGACGTCTTACGTCGTTGTGCTTGTTTTGGCCAACAGAGGGGGCTGCTGCTGTCTACTAACCACTTCTACCAATTTTAGAGAATACTGCTGTCCAAAACTCAAACAGAAGCTAACAAGTGTCCACAACATCGCCACAAACATCTTTTAAAGACACGAGGTAACCCAGGGAATAAAAGCAGGGGTGGGGTTACATGACTTTAATCATACTATCAGGTGAAAGGCAGATCTGATCTGTATAGGCATACAGTCTACTTGAATGTAGGCTACCATGCAATCTACAAATAGTGCGTTGTTTTTTAAACTGCATCACTTTTTCCATCCATATATGACATTTGGCATCACTGGGATCAAACTTAGGCCCAATCCCATTTCACCCCTCGCCCCTACCACTTAGCACTTGGCCCTCTGCTTTGCGTGTTCATGTCGAGGGTTAGGGTGTCCCAATTCTTGTTGAGAAACGGAGTGTTATTAAAAAAAAAAGAAAACCGGCAAGATGGCTAAGCGAGCGACCAAAGAAACCCACACATGTGAGTATTTTCTCCGTAATAAAATTACGATAACCATTGTTTTATTTTAGTTTAATGTCGTTTCAGTGTATTATGGTTGTTTTCTTCGTAAAAAGCATAAAAAATCGCTAAAAGTATGCTAATGTCTCTAGCTAGCTAGCTAATTTTCCCATTCCGCTTTAATAGTCCCAGCAATATTGACGCCTGAAGTGCCAGAATGTAACAGCCTCACCATTTAAGGTGGACCGGGAAAATTGGAACAAGAATAGTTGACTTCAGCTTCATATCGCCAAAGAATTAGCGGTGGGTGATGATAAATAGTTGTCTTATAGCCCCTCTTTGAAAGCATGTGATGCCCTAAATGTAACTGAAGCCCAGCAGTGAGGAGCTGAACTTTTTCCTTCTCTCCTATCACTGAAGTTGGGTCGGGTCGCCTACAGAGCACCGCTAGTAGCCTGTTAATGAAGCCATGTTTTTTTTTTTTGTTTTTTTTTGTTTTTTTTGAGAGTTGTCTCATTTCGTAGGGGAAGATTTCAACCAGTACCCTTTGTAACTCCGTTCCAAGTTGTAAGGGTGACACTCGAAAACAAGGGGTAGGGGTAAAAAGAAGAAATGGGATTGGGCCTTACAATCATTTACCGGTAGGGCCAAAACTTAGATAGTTGCGCCGCTTAGGTTATTTTCTTATTTAAGTTATTAGTAATTATACTCTTCCTCTGTCTCCTATCTTATATCTGTCCTCTTTTCTCTCTTCTTCCCATAAATGACTAATGGACCTTAATCGCCCACAGCTGTCTAGTGAAAGACAAAGCCCTCGCAACTACAATGAGAGTGAAGACGGAAACGCTATACCTGCATTGGTTTGTGCGTTTGTCTTCTCATTCTTGCGTCTGATTATGCTGAATTAGCATTCCCCTCTTCTGCTGCCAAGCGACTGTGCCTTACTCTGCTAGACTCTAAGTGAATTTGAGTGAGAGGTGAAAAAAAGAAAAGTGTGTGAAGGCCTTGTTATTTCAGAGTCTGACGCCTCTGAGTTCTTGTCGCCTAAAAACTGGTTTCAGCATATTTTTAAGATTTTTGAAATAGGCTTGTTTATTAGATCTGTTGTAAAAGCAATTATATCTTCCTCCGTCTTGTTGATTGCAGAAGACACTGATTGGAACTGCGCCAGTCCTTAGATTTAAACCTTTTTGGCAGTCAATCTGAATTTTAATTGGACTCTATTGATATCATATTCTTGAGAATGCATAAGACTAAGCTGCACATATTGTACATTTGTACTTGGTTTTTTGGTGGTGTATTGTATGTATATGCAAATAGTGGTTAAAAAAAAATCATAATACATACAAATATGTGTGGCTAACAAACATAATTCTGATTGATTGACTGTGGATTAATTACAAATCAGTGCGGTGGAAATAAATTCTAACTGCTTTTTTGTGAAAGACTTTATAAGAATCCAGCTTTGGGCTTTGCTCCTCCAAACTTCCATTCGCTCCAGCTTTTGGCCCAGTGTCCAGAGAGGCAGTTGGACCCAATTTGGCTATTGACTGGTCAGTACGTGATGATGATAGCATCTTGGCCGGCGGCGCGCACCGATACAGCTTTGGGATGGAACCCAGTTCTGTGCTGAATAAAGACGCTTAGTGGTTTTGACATGTATATGATGTTTTACAGGGATGCCATAATATAGCAGATTTCTTTTAATGGACATCTGGAAGGAGCGGAGCACTTCACAAATCTGGAGGAGTGCTCCGCTGATGTCATGCCGCTCCATTACTCGGAAGAAGTATCGTCTGCTAATGCAGGCGCTCCATATTGTGCCCATTGAGGCCTTGTTCCGTGGTCACAGGGAGCAGAAAACATGAAAGATGATGACCTCTGGAGATACAGTCAGCCATGTGACATAAAAGGATTGGCGATTGATGGATGTAGTACAGGCAGCAGGTCTCATGCAGCATGTCTGTGTTATGTTAGTTTGATCTGTAGCCCTAACGGTCATGCCTTGCTGGCTTTCAAGTGCTACGTTACAATGTGGCTCTCATTGTAGTGTTAGAAGAAGGAGCCGGCTCGTCCGCTGGGGATTCCTTTAGCAGGTACACCGGGGAGGAGACATTTTCCTCCGTTCTTCCTGCTTCCTGAGTTGGACTGACCTTGGCTATGTGGCACAGGCCTAGCTGCATGTTCTATTTATTCCCTCATATTCATTCCCCAGAGCCATAGAGAAATAAAAGTGAAAGAGAGAGAAACAGACTAGACCTCTGGCTGTCCTATCCAGTCTCACTTTCTGTTGTGGATATGAGTCTGAATCAGCCGCTGGACGTGGTCTTTGAGAGCTGGTTACCACTTAGCAATTAGAATAGCTTACAGCACTAAGTAATAAGGGCTACAGTGATTAGCAGATAAGACAACAAACTGTCATCAGCGTTGTTTATGGGAAAAAGTTGTTTACTTGCCTAGATTTTCTTGTATGTAATATTTTCCTGGAGGTCCACTTACACTGCTTGTGTAGTTTTATGTACCAAAAGAAGTCATAATTCATTTTGACATTTTCCAACCGCTAGTTATCCTTTTAAAACAGACTGTTTGTTACTGTGCCTTTAAGGCTGATGATGTAAATGACCTCTGTTCTAATTGGCTGCTCCATTCACAGCAGTCCCAGCTAACACATTCCTCATAACTTTAACTGAACAGGCAGAACTAAACTGCTGTAGGCTGAATGGATAGATGTTAATGCATTGTTTTTTTTTTTTTTTTTTGTGACATCACATAAAAATGGATTAAAAACGGGTTGCTTTTGCAGCCTTGTCTCCATGTGTGGACTGTATAGGCTTAAAACGGTGACATAAAGGGTTCTTTGAGCGATGCCATAGAAAAACCACCTTTGGTGAGATTGAAGGCATGAGAAATGAGATGTAAAGGTTTAAAGAACCTTCACATAATGCAAAGGTTCTATACATTCTGTACTCTATATGTTCTTCCTAGAACCTTTACACTATGTGGAGATTCTTTCAACTTCAAAAGGTTCTCCACACTCACAAATCTCATTTTCAAAAATGGTTCTCATAAGAACCATCCACTGAAAGGTTTTTAGGAGACTCTTATTTCGAAAGGGGAAGGTTTTCCATGATATGGGCCCTAATAAATGAAAGTGCTCCATTATGAAGGTCTATAATGTTCATATGATGTGTGTGGTCATTCTGACAGATTGTAATGCACTACAGGATGCATAGAGGCGATATGGCATCTGTTGTTTTGTTGCACCAAAGAAGAAATTGTGTGCAGCATGGAATTTTGAATGATGATGGTGCTGCGACAGCACAAAGTTAGAGGAAACCACGGAAGACATAATGGTTGCTAATAGTTGATTAATCAAGTAATAGTTCATAGATAAGTTGGTTACAGAAATTATTGTTAGTCTCATGCCAATAAAGTATGTGCGTCCACTAAATAAGCAACATTTCATTTGTTTATTGATTTGTTTGTGCAAAGCATAGCAAGACACTAGTATTTCCACACATAAACATAATCAAAATTTTAAAACCTGTTGGCTGCATTAATATCCTACATTAATCCTACATTTATTGCACATGACATAGATGACATTGTTGTAAAAACGCAACTATTGAGCTGCAATGGTTGAACGCTTGTCATGCCTATACAAAAAGCTGCCTGTGGAATGGTGTATGTTTTAGGACATCTTGAGACCACATCACCAGCTTTCATACATCAGACAAAACAGCTTCAGGTTTCAGGACAAAAACACGAGTAAGCTCGTCTCAGCTCTCGTCCATCAGGCGAAACAGATCATTGCAAACAGCCTCAGGCTTTAGATAAGAAGGCACCAAGCCGAGTTAAGAGGCCTTAAATGGTAAAGTTTGTGCAATTCCTTTCTTTATTACTGTATAAATCACATTTTCATGGCCAAGTTAAATATGACAGTATACTGTAACCACAGACTAACTTCTACTGAATAGCTCTATTATTTTGCTCTTTCATTTCGCAAAGATTAAGCTTCAACTCACAAGCTGTTACTGTGTTTGCTTCTGCATCTGCTTCAGTGTTGGGAACCATCTCAAAATGACCAGACGAAGAAAAGTGCTGCCATTATTATTGGTATTATTTTAATTATATTTTTTAGGCCTGAATGTAATGTAATGGAATGGTCTTGACTGGGCTGGGCGGGGCTGGGCTGAGCTGGAATAGAATGGAGTAGGATGGGATGGGATGGAAAGGGCCTTATTTTCAAACCAAGGCTGGAAATTGTTATTTGGTTGTTTTAATCATTGTACCTGAGATGAGAGTTCATGTACAGCCATACACAAAAACACATTAGATTCACCTTTAAGCATAAAAATATGCAATTTCTACCTATGTTTTCTTCAAATGTTTGCTAGACTGTCATGGGAAATGGTAATGATGTGTCCCTGGTAAGGTCCATGTGGTTGGTTTTTATGCTCTCTGTTGGCACTGTTTCATTTCAGCCACAGGTTGTAGCGCTCTCCCACGCATGTGTCTGTTTGTGGGTGTGCTCTGGCGGGGGTCTTTGGCAAGTGGCACTGTATGTCAGGACTGCTTCAGCTGTATAGCTCTAATGAGTTGCTGGAGGACCTGCTGCTTTCCCTCCAGCCGACGGTCATGGAGGCAGTGGACGGTGGGAGGTATCCCATCATCCACCCCCCTCCACAACTCTTCACCCCTCTGAAGTGATGCCAGAGAGAGAGAGAGCGAGAGAGAGAGAGCAAGTTCAGCAAACAGCTGTGATAACTCATCTCTTCTTTTCCCCAGTCGACATTACCCCTTCTTTTCTCGTTTCTCGTCTTATTTGCACTCATTCCTCTCTCAAGACCTATGCATCATTTTTGCTGTCTGTTTTATTCTGTGCTTTTCTGCCTCTTCGACTGTCTGCCTGTCCTCTGTTTTCTTTTTTTATCTCGAGCCATCTATCAATCTGCTGAACGTCTTTATTTTTGGAATCACGGGATTTGATTGATGGATACAGTAAAACGGCCATATTGAAATTGTGGAGAGGGTAGTGCATGTATGGCACGCTTGTTCATAAGAATCCCTTTGAGTGAAGAATGTGCTGCATCTTCTCTTTGATCTCCAACCGCTTCACCTTAGAAAAAGATTCACATGCAATACCAGCTCTACCTGCCTGAAAGCAATATTAATACTGATCGAGTGGAGATGACTTGTGTTTTAGAGGTTGTTTGGAGGTTTTTGGAGCGCTTTGATTAGTTTATAGTGTGGTTTCTGGTGTGATTGTCCTTCAGTTCAGCAAAGACACTCGCAGACGTTAGCATTTACATTTATATTCACTACATTTAAGTACAATATATGTCCAAACGTATTCGGACAGCCTTTCAAATTGGTGAATTCAGCTACTTTACCATGTCCTTATTGCTGCACATGAGCCATGCCCAATGTCCAGCATCAGCTAGAGGGGTAAAAAGCCCCCAGCATTGGGCTGTGGAGCAGTGGAACTGCGTTAAGTGATGAAGCTCCATCTAATACCTTTGGTAGGAGTTCGAGTGGCATTGTTTATGATCCAGAACTGATGATCCAGTACCTGACCTCACTAATGCTTATATGGCTGAATACAATCAAATCCTCAAAGCAGTGTTCCAACAACTAGCATAAAACCTTCGCAGAAGAGTAGGCATTGGGAACAAACTCCCTGTTGATACAAACTTTTGGACATACAAAGTGGATGGATGGATGGATGGATGGATGGATGGATGGATAGGTAGATCTACCTTATTGATACAAACTTTTGGACATACAGAGTAGATGG
>JAILXH010114318.1:0-13051 GCA_023558415.1 Piaractus mesopotamicus
CGTCAGTGGCAGCACCGGATGAAACATGCAGGGGTCTGTCAGGAGCCCAGTAACTTACTGACTCTTTATACACACAACACTGATTTACAAGCAAACAGATCACAGGTGAGGATGGTTACCTTTAGTAGCCATTTAAACCTGTGTGTGTCAACTTGTGTGTATGTTATCATGCCAAAACTTCCAGGGTCATTTGGGTAGTTTCTGTTGTCATTATGATTTAAAAAAAGGTCAAAAACAATTGTTTGATAATAAATGGCTTGACCCAACCACTAACCATGAATAAAAGAAAAGTTGTTGTATTATCATTATTAATGTCTGAAAAAATATAAAAAAAATCACAAATTCTGCCAGGGTATGTAAACTTATGAGAACAACTGTAAAAGACTGCAGAAGCACAGCATTACTGTCAATTCCGTTTTCTCTGTATTCTTTATATACTGTTTAAATTAGACCGAGTGCTTGTTGGGAGTTTGTAGATTTTTTATTTTTTTTTGTAGTTTGTAGTCTCACACAGTCATCTGAATTTCCTTCAGTTGATCTTCAGTTCTCCTTGCATGAGTGAATTCATTATCCTGTTGACAGCATTCATTTCTGCATTATTTACAGCCTGCATGACAACATTTACAAAGCAGAACTGCAGCCGATAGGATGGAGAGGACAACAAAACCAGTCATCTGAAACAAAAGTCACCAAAACGCTTCTTGATATGTTATTTACTAAACAAGTTACAAGAGCACATTGAATACACATTTAAATAATTTTTTTTTTATATATATATATTTTATAGATAAGAGCGTTAATAGTGAATTTCCTATGGAAAAGAGGGCAATTCTGAGCTTTTTTCTATGAACTTTAAGTACCCTGTTACATTCACTATGTCATGAAACAATCGGCCAATCAGAGGTAAAAACAAAACAAAGAAAGGAGAACATGGTGGGAGACAGAGACTACCGGCATTGTGAATGAGCATGGGCAGTTTCTCCTTTGAGTTATTTTCTCTGCCTTTTTGTTCACTGTTTGCAGTTGTGCACACGACTTTTGCAGTTGGTGACTTTTTTTAATCAAACGGACACTAAACAGAGTTTGACAAAGGAGTTAACCTCCTATGTATATACATTACTAGCTTTGCACTCATTTTTTGGGAGTTTGGGAGAGGAAACGCACCTGTAAACAGAACAATAAATGCTGCAGCTGCTGTGGTAAAGGGCTGTATACATGGTGAGCTTAATAGAGAGTAGTATATTATGCCACCCTGACCTCAAAAGGTGTTTGTAAAAGCATTCCCTGTGGAACCTCTATAAGCTAAGCTAACTGTATCACGGTTCCATTTATTAAAAGGTGTAATAACCCGGGGGAGGGGGGGGCTTGTTACAAATGTGCTGCAAATTAATATTCATTAACTACCTTGAAAACTTTTTTTGTAATCTCAGTTGTTTTTTAATCTCATTTTTTAATTTCAGTTTCAAATGAAATATTTAATGTTGATGTGTAAAATAATACAAAGTGATGTTATCACAGGTTAAACAGGTAACCATTTAAGCGCCGCAATTTGAGATCATCAAATAGAACTAAGTAACTTACCTTAGATGCATAACATGCAGTCTGTGCTCTGGACTGGTCAGCGGTCAGTGTTCGGTTCTTGTCACACCATTCCAGTGGAGACTGACGACTACTATCAGCGTATTCTCGATTTAATGTAGTGGTAATCACTGACTAACACAATAAACCAAACAAGACTGGATAGACAACTTAAACAAAAGGAAAAGCACCATTTACGCAGTTTTCCATCAGTTCTCAGAGTTTCCACTTTAAAATGTCGACTTCCTGAAGGAGACTCCTCCTGTTCTTCTCTAGAAATTAAAACTTCTCCCTCTGATCTCTCACTTTCCAAAGGTTGGTTATCCAGTGCTCTCTTTGTTGCCTTGGTTTCCACAACCGATTGTCCATATTCCGATCCAGGCTGATCCAGATCTATCACAATGTAAAATGTGACAGTAAAAGCTATAAAAGCAGGTATCAGCAGGTACATACAGAATAACACTAGTCTGTAGACTTTTTCACGTGGACACACAAAGTCAGCCTCAATACATTTTTCCGACACAATAAGGCAGATGACAATGAAGATTAAAAAATAAATTCCTGCTCTTATAGAAGTCAGTAAATGGCTGTAGAACATATTTGTCTATCAATTCTGGATCATTTAATGGAGAGACCGATGCCTGAATCAACTCGAAATCTGGACTGGCTCTTACCTTTTTCACAGCTGGTGAAGAAACCCAAACTCAGCTTGGTTTCATTTCTTGCTGAGGATAAACAGGATAGAACATGCAAGTACAGACAGACCAATGTTGCAGATTGCTCATGTAAACACATATTCTGTGTACCAGCATCACAACGGTTAAACTCTAATAACATAACTTATTCAAGTTAACATTTGCTCTTTACTTGAAAGAAAACCCTGAGGACAGAAAATAGCCACTTCGGCTTTCTAGCAAGCCCCCGCTGTTTCACCACTGCATACATGCAATCTCATGGTTAACCATTTATGTGCTGATATTAACCCTTTTGTTGCTATATAAAGGCTAAAGCAGAGAGCTAATAGCAGGATTTTACAGTGATCTGGTTGTGTTTTTGTGCTGTATTGTGCTGGAGGAGCATTTTACAACTAACTCACATGACTGAATATAAAAAGAGCATTTTAGAGAGGCAGAATCTCTCAGAAGCAAAGATGGGCAGAGGTTCACCAATCTGTGAAAAACTGCATCTAAAAGTTGTTGAACAATTTCAGAAAAATGTTCCTCAACGTAAAATCGGACTTCGGATATCCCACCATTTACAGTACATAATATCATCAAAAAATTCAGAGAATCTGGAGAAATCCCTGTACGCAAGGGACAAGGCCGACGGTCAGTATGGGATGCTCGTGATCTTCGGGCCCTCAGTTGGCGCTGCACATGATTCTGTACTGGAAATCATTGCATGAGCTCAGGAACACTTCCAGAAATCACTGTCTGTGAACACAGTTTGCCCTGCAATCCACAAATGCTGGTTAAAGCCATATCATGCAAAGAAGAAGCCACATGTCAACAAGATCAAAATGGAAAACTGCTCCGTGGTAAGATAAATCAAAATTTTAATTCTTTTTGGAAACCCACAGACGTTGTGTCCTGCGGACTCAACCATCCAACTTGTTATCAGCGCACAGCTCAAAAGCCTGCATCTCTGATGGTCTGGGGCTGCATTAGTGTCTATGGCGTGGGCAGCTTACACATCTGGAAAGGCTCTATAAATGCTGAACAGTACATAGAGGTTTTAGAACAACATATACTGCCATCCAGACAGCGTCTCTTTCAGGGAAGGACTTGCATATTTCAGCAAGACGATGCTAAACCACATACTGCGTCCATCACAACAGAAGCTACTACTGGGGGCTGCTACATACAGTCTAATGAGAAGGTTGTTAGATTTGAAGCACTAATTCAAAGCTCATTTTAACCCTAAACCAAGTGAAATCATACAGAGATTAAAGTTCATTTCCAGAGTTGAGGTGGAGTGGAGAAAGCATGTAAGACTGTGTAGCAGAGTTAAGGAAACTGGCAGAGCACTGCAATTATTGAGAGGCTCTATATGTTAAAGGAAAGACTGCTGCTGTGCATAAGTGATGACGGGCAGCTACTGGCCAAAAATTAAAGCGTTAGCAAGAAGTTATATTTGGTGGCCTATCGTGGATGCAAAAATCAAGACCCTTCTGAAGTCTTGTTCAGTCTGTCAAGAGAATAGAAACCTTCCCCCAGTGGCTCCAACAAATATGTGGGATCCATGGAGAAGGATGCATCATGATTATGCTGGACTTTAGAAGGTGAATTTTCATAGATGCCCATTTTAAATGGATAGAGGCCTAGCCACTGAACAGATACATGTCAGCAGTCATTATTGATTGCTTAAGGTCATGGTCACCAACCCTCCTCCTGGAGATCTACGTTCCTGCAGGTTTCACCTTCAAAACTCACCTCTTTCAGCTAATCAAGGACTTCTGAAGGTAATAATGAGATGGATCAGGTTCATTAAAGCTGAAGCTGAACCCTGCAGAAAAGGAGATCTCCTGGAGCAGCATTGGTGACCACTGATGTAAGTAAAAGCCCAAGCCAACATGGGATATAAGAAATGGTTTCTGACAACGGCACTTGTTTCACAAGCACAGAGTTTGAATAGTAACTACATAACTACACAAATACAGCTCTCTACCATGTATCTTCAAATGGCTTGGCTGAGAGGACTGTTCAGACTTTCAAAGGATTGTGAAGAACAGTACAGGAGATCCAGATACAGGAGGTACCTGCTTAATACAAGCTATGAGGGAGTACTCTGGCCCCTGACTGACCTGGAAGGATGGGAGGAATACTTTTGTATGTGTATATAGAAACAAAAATTGAAAATTACAGAAAGAGAACTGTACAGGTGAGTGATGGAGTATAACGGAGTATGTAACATCAAGACTGCAGAAATATGATAGTACTAGACCAATTTATTGCAGAGCAGAAGAATATGAGATGATATCATTTTAAAACAGTCATGAAGGTATCTTTGTGTTACATTACAATTTCTTACAGTTGCCAAGAGCGTCTTTCAGTTTACCTTTTCAACACTCTTCACATCCCACTCTGCAGAAACATGCAGCTGCAAAATCAGTCATACTAAATTTAGTTTAGTACAGGACTACTGATTTTTGCAGAAACTATACTACAGTATATAAATATAATTCACATCAATACAAGTTCTTCATACCTAATGTTGGGCTTAAAATAGCTGAAAAGTATGTTCTAGGGCAGGTGCACTATTACTGAGTGAGACGTTAAGGAGAAAGGGATCTTAAATGTGTTTATCTAATGTGTTGTAAATGTGTTTATATAAATGTATCTGCTCTGTCAGTGCAGCTTACAGTAACTCCCAGCTTGTTCCCTGCAGGGATGGAGAGGTGGTGCAGAGGAACAGGAGAAGAGCTAAAAATGATAACAAATGAAAACGTCTTAAATCTAGTCAATATATCTAACATTGTTCATTATGAGATTGTTGTAAGAATCGTGAAGATTATTCAACCAATTTCTAAATGTTTTTGCTTATTTTAAGTAAGTTTTATTTAGAAAATTGTGTTTTTCAAGCAGTGTTGCTTGAAACAAGCAAAATTATCTGTTTTGTTTTCCTGAAATGAGTAAAATGATCTGCCAACGGAGACACTTTCACTAGATACTATTACTTAGAACAAGAAAAAAATGTCTAGAAATAGGGTGAAAAATCTTATAATATCTTTTCAAAAATCGCATCATGTGAAATATTAGATGTATTGACTAAATTAAAGATATTTCACTCACTTAGGTGTGATTTTTTTTTCATTTATTTATTTATTTTTTTTGTGGTGATGAGAGTTTCATCAGCAGGGAGGCGCAGGATGTAATTTAACAAAGCACCACAAGAGGGAGGCAGAGGCTACTATAAAAGAGACATTCAGTTCAGTCTTCTACAATCTGGACACCTTCTGGAATTGTAGGAGTCACACTGAGCTCTTTCTTACAGGACTGATGCAGGTCAGACTTTACTCATAATACCCAACAGAATGAATCACCATCAGAATTTTTTTGATCTCTATAATTAAAAAAATACAAAATTTTGCAGGCGTTCGGTACATTTTTGATCAGAAATGACCCAAATTCATAAAGATATCAAATTCCTGTTAGCATTTACATGTCAAACAATGGCATATCTGAGCAGCCCAGCATCTCCTGAAAATAACAACATATGGCATGTGTGACTGTCACATGTAAATACTTTATGATTGCAATAGTAATTGACTCAAAATGCCAAAAAAAAAATCCTCAAAATTTAAAGTTTCTAAGGGTTGAAGTCCAACTTAAATAAGTTTGTATGGTTTCATAAAGGAATGATTTAAAACAGAAAAAACTGGAAAGAGACAAGGTCAATGCAATTTACAATGTACAGTTAATATGAATTATGGTACAATTTTTTTGAAGGCGTACCCTTGAGGGCACCACGCCAGTGAGTTCCATTTTTCGTAAGGTTTTTTCTGTGGAGATGTTATAAGACGTTATAAGGGTTACACTAAGTTAGCTAAAGGTTGTGGGGGAATCTGTAAATAGAGCAGGTCTACTTACACTCTCAGAAAAAAAAGCTACGAAACTGTTACTGGGGCAGTGCCCCTCTTATCACTGGGGTGGTCCCCTCAAAATAGTGAAATAATTTGGTAAGCAGTAAAATAATAAGTAATGAGATTACTTTTTTCTAAGACATATTAAGAAATATATTCCCATTATATTTGATAGAAGTAATTAGTAACTTGTATGTATTAGTGCCCCAACACTATCTACAGTGCTGTGAAAAAGTATTTGCCCCGACCAGATTTCTTTTATTTTTGCTAATTTGTCACATTTACATGTTTCAGATCATCCAGCTAATTTTAATATTCTTTTGTTTGAAGACAAATCCGAGTAAAACACACGATGCTGCTTTTAAATGATCATTCTATTTATTGAAGAAAAAGATTTATGCAAAACCTATATCACCCATGTGCAAAAGTAATTGTCCCTCTAAACCTAATAACTGGTTGTACCACCCTTGTCAGTAACAACTGCAATTAAATGTTTACAATAACTTGTGATGAGTCTTCTACATCACTGTGGAGGAATTTTGGCCCTCTCTTTTTTGCAGAATTGTTTTAATTCAGCTACATTGGTGGGTTTTTGAGCATTAACTTCTTAATTAATTTTAGTCTAGATGAACAAATATGATGGATTTTACATCAATTCAAACCTCAAAACATCTACTTCTGGGCTGTTACACTTTTTACAGTGTTGTTTACATTATACGCCAAAGAGTAATAAACTTATTACAATAAACAACAGTACTACATAGCAAATAACTCTTCTCTACTTCGCAGTGAAGTGTCCTACTACTGGCTCATGCTGCCATGGCATTGCATTGACAACAAATCTGAGTAGCACAGTTTCATTCAGATTTGGACAAATTAACACATTTAAATCACTTCATTGTGTCTGAAATCCACAGTTCTTCTGACGCTTTTGTTGATCTAAATCTAAATGAGTTCAAACTCCAAAAATATTTTGTTACATTTATTTGAACCTCCAACAAAACAAAGCTTACAAAGAATGACCATATAGTCAAAATAAGTCAAAAATGTTTGATAGGATTAATATGAAACCAGTACATATTGTCACAGTCATGCAAAAAAACCTCATCTCCATGTTTGTCATTGTTGGGTAATTTCTCTTTTGTCCCTTTCTGACCCCATTGGGCCTGTTTGTTCTCCTTTGAAGCTTTTGAGGAGTGTATCAAAACAAATGACACCAAGGCACCAGTGTTCAGAGGCACACTCAGTTTAATCTGAATTAGCACAGCCTTTTTATACTTAGATGATTGCATTTGCAAGAAGGCATGTGGTCTGGATCATACATTTATAGAATAAGGAAGTTGCAGCTAAAAGGTCACAGACATTGGGAAAGTACAAATATATTTTGAGAACATGCTGTGATAACAGAAATTATAAGTTTCAAACAAAAAACATACATGGCTATAATTTTAAGTCTGGTGTGGTTTGCAGAACAGCTTAGTTTACAGAAACTTCCTTTTCTGGAAATTGCATGTTATTCACAAATGTTAATGTGCAGATGTCTAGCAGGCACTAAAAGTACAAACCACAGTTCTGGAAAAGTTGGGATTTTTGTAAAATGCAAATAAAACAAGAATCTGTGATATGAAAAACTCTTTTTTTTTGTACATTTTGTTGGTTTAATAAGAGAAGTAAGAGAATTAACAAATCACAGATTGTGTTTTTATTGTATTTTACAAAGAAATCACAACATTTCTGGAGGATTGTAAAAGAAAAAATTAAGAAAAAAGAAAAAAAATTAATACAAAAAAAAAACAGTTCTTGTTCAGCCAGATTTCCAGTAAATCACATAAGCAAAAGTACATATACATGATGCAAAAAGCATCTGCTCATAAAAACCATACAGAGATTTCAAAGATGATAAAACTCATAAATCATACTGTGACAGAGGTTGATGTAAAATTAAAAAGGCTCCCTAATAATTTTGCTGTTGTTGTGTGCTCTGTTGCTGAGTCTGAAGAGAGTAGTTTCATGAGGATATGTAGTTGTGTATTACCGATGATTAAAACAAACCTTTGATGGAGAACTGACCTATCAATTGCAGGCTCCACATTCTTTACAGCATTTATAAACCAGTAGTACGACTGAAGAGATGCAGAGGGCAACAAAACCTGCAATCTGGAACAAGAGAACAGAGATCTGCAGTTTAGAACTCTGAATAACAAAATCATGTCAGACACTCACACAATCAATAAAACAGACTTTTTAATAACTTTGATTAAAAGCTCCTGTTAATGGGAATTAGGGTGAATGTGGAAATGACTTTGCAGTTCTTGCATACAGAATGTCAGGGATTTACCTGTGGACCTTCAACTGATTGTTTGTACACCTCAGTTTAATACAGAATGGTTTACCTTATTCATGTCCAGTCATTATGTTTAGTTTAATTAGGATGATTCCCAAAGGGCTTGCACTGCTTTGTTTAATGTGGTCAGCCTTTTTATAGGTATGTTTTAAATTCTTGTCTAAAAGTGTCCATTTCAAGTGTAATGTTAATTTTTTTTATTCACAATCAAATTTGCACATTTCGCTTCTTGGAAAAATATGCTTAATATTAGAAATATTATTGAGGAATATTCAGCAATGTGTATATACATGATCTACAAAGTCTTCTAAGGTCACTGGCAGTTTCTGAGATGCAGTTGTTTTCTAGTCACATAAAACTCAGTTTAGTATGGGACAGTGTGACCAATGACCAACATATACTGTGCAGCAGCAGATGAGCTACTGTCTCTGACTTTACATCTTCAAGGTGGACCCACAAGGTAGGAGTGACATATGTGGACTCCAGCAGCACTGCTGTGTCTGAGCCACTCGCACCAGCGCAACACACACTAACACACCACCACCACATCAGTGTTACTGCAGTGCTGAAAATGACCCACCACTCAAATAGAACCTGCTCTGTGAGGGTTCTGTGGGGGTCCTGACTACTGAAGAACAGGGTATGCAGTATGCAGAGAAACAGATGGACTACAGTCTGTAACTGTAAAACTACAGAGTGAAACTATATGGTCAGTGGAGCTGATAAAATGGACAATGAGCGTAGAAACAAGGAGGTGGACCCAAAGAGATGGCTGGTCAGTGTATGTTCTAGGGGAGATGTACTCTACTAAGAGAGACCTCTATGTTCTGATTGGTCAACCACTAGAGCAGCATCCTGTTACAAGTTAAGCAACCACACCACTGTGGCTATTCTTACAATGGCATTGGTTCTGTTGATCAGTCTTAGCCAGAGTCCAATCCTGAAAGTCAGGTAGAACAAGTTGGTGGAGCTGATCCACCTTCGCAAAGTTGGACTGGAGCAGGATGTTTCAGATTGATACGTTTTTACTTTTTTAACTCTCTGTGTGTTGTGTGTGGGCATGCCAAGCTTGTTGTATAAAGTATATAGCCATGTTTGTAAAATTCTACTTTCTAAATGAACACTTCTTCTACAGAGAACACTGAACACTGTTCTGCATATTTTATGTACATTTACTGTTTATTTTCTGAGTGTAACATATTGGAAAAAATTACACTTAAAATGTGGCCTGTGCAAAAGTTACAGGACATTTTATATGATATGTTTTTCCAGTATGTTAAACTCAGCAAATACATTTTTGGGCACTAACATTTCCAGAAGTAATAGAGGACGTGTTCACTTACTTTCACTTAGAAAATCAACACAACATGTCATCTGACTAGGGGTGTTCTTTTGCATATGACTGTAGGAAAATGCACCAAAATCATTACAGAATCCTCCCTTAGAACATAATTATCACTTCTTTTTATGCATATTGCTCAGATATGTTTCTGTTAATGGTTTTCATTTTAATTACTAATTTTAGGACATTTTAATTCAATTCTGTAAAAATCTGTAAACTCATGTGACAAGACTCAGTTATACAGTTTGAACGAATAAAAACTTTTAATCTGTATTCAAGTGAGCTCAGAGAGGGGGAAACACTAAAGGGGAGCTAAAGCTAATATGGTCAAATGAGATACACCTGGTTAAAAAATGGTAAAGCACAAACAAACATATAAAAAACAAACTTTGTGCTGTCTTTTTCTAGTAAGAGGTACTTTCTCCTGCACTTCCTGTGTTCAGCTGTTCTGTCAGTTCAAATACTGCACTTTTTGCACTTTTCTTATCGTTATCTTGTCTTTTTTGCTTAAAACTGAAATTGTCATCTTCTTCTGTGCTGATGCTACAATATGATGCCATGCTACCTTCCAGTGTATTTACAAATGTTTGTTTTAAGAGTTTTAAGAAGAGTGGTTTTACATTGTGCAGTTAGAATATTTCACATCAAACAGATTTAACAATAAAGAGCTTACCTTAGAGTAGATATATGCTGTCTCTGCTTTCTGCTGTTCAGGAGTCAGTTCTCTTTTCTGGTCTTTTTTGCACCATTCCCATGGCTCTGAACTAATTTCAGTATGATTTCCTGCGAATGCAGGAGCAATGCAAGCCACATATCTGCCATCACAGAAGAACAAGACTATCCAAAAGATACTTGGAATAGAGCACTTCATGATAAAAAAACATGCGTTACATATTCCAGATGTCTGACTTCTATTATTAGACTCCTGCCTTTCCAGTTCACACATGATGCAAAATGTGACAGTAAAAACGATAAAGGCAGGTATGACCAGGTAGAATAAGAAAAAGGTTAATCTAAAGTCAAAGTTACAAGGGCACAGAAAGTCTTTCTCAACAAAGATTTCTGCCACAACAAGGCCAATTAAGATTAAAATTAGAAGTCCATTCTTCCTGGTAAAGCTTAGGTTGATTGCTGGTATCATTTTTCCCTTAACGTTGTGCAGAGCACAAAAACAGACAGCAGAGAATCTGAACCTAAATCTTAAGTGTGGAAATCAGCTTTGGCATCAGTACTACTTCATATACCACCAACCACGAACAGCAAAACGCTCCGCCTTTAGTGAGATATGAGCTCATCAGGGAAGGTCCCACCACTGGTCTTCCTGGAAAGAACAGCAGAGTGCATGTTAAGGTGAAGCAGGCGTGGTCTACTGCATAAGCCAGTTAAATGATAAACCGCTCTCCAACAGAAGTGATCTGGCCCTGCGAGCATAAGATATTAATGATATTGCTGCCTCCATTTTAGACTCAGACTCAGAAGCGCTCCTTTATGCAGACAAGACTAGTTTGTGCTGTTCTGCAGTATAGAGTGTTTCAATACAGTGCAAACTGCTCTCTGCTTCTGCACATTAGTTTTAAATGCAAAGAAAACCAAGTTTGTGCTGTTTTCCAGACCTTCCAGTGTTAATTTTAACTCTCTGAATAGCACTATCCTGATGGGATACAACATTGAAACAATCCTTGAAATATCATATCAGTAAGAGAGTAAACTAAGGCAGAAGCTCAGATTGAGGCTTCAGACATATCACATGAATACTCTACAAACATTGGAAATCAGACTCAGAATCAGACTCTACTGAATCACCCTTCAGGTGAGAAAGTCTGTTTTTAGCTGCAGCGCACCAGCCTGGACTTTATCACAGGAAACTATAAACCTCCACTCACTCGTGTCACTCAGAAATTTTAAATTCTAATCACTAAACGTCTTCACTCAGCCTGCAACTTAGCTTGATCTAAACTGGTTCTAATTTAACTTGTTTTATTTCATTTTATTGTTTAAAAATCTAATCATTTGAAATGGTTGTTCAGATTTACAGTATCTTCCCTGGTAAACATGGGCAAAAGAGGCCTTTTGATCTTTCATGCAAAATATTAACAATCTAACCTTTATTAAGGGTGTAATGATTGAAAGAAAGATCTTATTATGAAATAAATATTTTTCTGAAATCTATTTGTGCCAGTTTTGTCACCTCTAGAAACTCCTGCAAAGTGAAATTTAAATAAAGTATACTTCCATTTATATTTTTGTCACACAGCCTCCGAAACCCATTGTAGGTTCGGACTCGATCTCCCGGAATCCTCTGGGAGATCACGTGACTTCCGATCTTCCCGTAGGCGATAGTTATGTCTTTGGGTCAGGATGTCTCCCAGACTACAATCAGATACCACCGTCATAAACACAAGTTGTTTGGTGGGGGGGGGGGTTCCAGAAGAAAACATCTGCTGTCAAGGACCAACTCAAGCTCCTACAGCTTGCCAGTAATACTGGATCTTTCAGTGGGACTGTTTTCTGTGGTCATATGAGCCCAAAATAATGCTTTCTCGCAACAAACACCAGAGGTGGACACAAATATGCAGAGACGAATCTCATCCCCACTGTTAAGTATAGTGGTGGATCTGTGATGTTGCAGGGCTATTTTTCTTGGTATCATAGACTCCATCAAGTACCAGCAGATATTAAACCAAAAGCTGACTGCCTCAGCCAGGAAGCTTCAACTGGGCAGTGGTTGGATTATCCAGGAGGACAATGATCCAAAGCTCATCTCAAAATCAACACAACAATAGTCCACTGACCCCAGAATTAAGGTTTTGCCATGGCCACCCCAGTCCTCTGACCCAAACTCCATAAAAAACCTATGGGATGAGCTGAAGAGGGAGTCCACAGTGTGGACCTCATATTGTGATAGATCTGGATAGGTTCTGCATGGAGGAATGTCAGATTCTTTGCCATGTGATCTCCAGTCTTATTAAGCTCATACCCAGATAGCAAAAATCATGGGTATGCCGCATACCAAGCCTGAATCTCATCGGTTTGAATCTAGGCCCAATTCTGGCCCAAATGCTCGGCTCACATTCGGGCCAAGTGCCACATACTAGTAACGATTGGCCCATTTGTGTTGATCTGTGTGGGGTTCATAATGTTTGTCCCTCCACAGCCCTGTACTTTCTAACCCTGACAGAACCGACCACCTGCCCCCCTCACACAC
>JAILXH010114322.1:3511-19723 GCA_023558415.1 Piaractus mesopotamicus
CAGATTTCAGTCTTTCTGACAAACACAAAGTAGGAGCATAGGGAGACGTCTAAACAGTCTGCTGCCATTTTCCTTGCGTCAGCCAGTTCCGTCATTTGAAAAACCTGCTGTTGTTCAGCATTATTGTCCAGAATTTTTTTCTTTTCCCTCTGAAACCTCAGAATGCTATGTGCAGATGGGCCAGTCGGCCAGGCCACTTTATTATTTGACGTGTTGCTGTCTGATATAGCTATGAGCTTGGCTGCACTTCTGGGCCAGGATGGACATGGAGTAAATCAGTGTGAGTCTCCAGCTAAACAGCTGCAACTCTAAGCATGGCTGCCCATTTCTATGCACTGGGATCAATGAGTTATGTTCAGTAGGCACCTGGGTAGAAATCCTCCATTCAGACTGATCTAGGACCAGTTTCAACCAAGTTCAAGTTCTAGTTTTGGCAGTAGCAGCAGGCTGAAGTGTGATCAACTCGTAAAGATGGAAGATATCATGCTGTGGTGACAATAATGCTAGATTGCTCTGCTCTGCTGCTCTTTCTATAAACTCCTCTCGGCCGTGGATCCAGCTGAACGCCAGACCAGATGAATACTGCATCACCCAGAGTTGACTCCCTGTGGCAGTGGGCCAAGTGTGTCACTCTCCCCCATACACGTGCACACACACATACAAACTCTTTCTCCAACATTCACAGACACTGAGACTGGGAACTGAGAGATTATTGGTAGAAGATGGGACGTGCAGCTCTTGGTGCTGTTTGGAGGTATCTGAGTGTTAATCTGTGTTTATCGTCTGGATAAATCTCTCAGGTGTAGAAGGAGACCACATTGTGTGCTGTACCGGTACATTACCCTGCTGATGTTTCACTGTCTCGACTTTGATTGACAGTCAAGATGTTTGTGCTTCGTGTTCCACCTCAGTCAGTCTGACCGTGTTGACCCTCAGGAGTGACGTAGCAGGCGTATGAGAGAGGCGAAGAAAAAGGAAGGACTCAGCTGCTGGCATTGATAGTTCAGATAAATGTAATGGATGTACGCTGATGTTCAAAAGTTTAGAATTTTGTTAGATACACAGGTAGAGAGCTGTCAAAAAAAAAGAAATAAATTTTAGATGTGTCTAGTATGGTTAACAAAACTGTGGATGATTTTGTAATAATTGAAAAATCTGTTCAACATATGAAGTTATGATAAAATTAGCATTGAGAATGTCTCGAGAGCTCCCAAAACCAACCGTCTAAGAGGTGGGCCTTCTGTCAGGAGAATGGCTGGCAGTGCAAGAGATCATAATTGGTCTCATTCCCTCTGGATGGCTCTCCCTCACCTCATCACCCAGGGATGTATTCCACAGGTATGTGGGTTAGATTGATTAGGTTTATGTGGATTAGATTGTGATATTAGCTGGTGTAACAGAATAAGGAGATAGCATTCATGTCCAAGCATGTTGAGCTGTCCAGTGACGTTGTGATATCTGCAGTTCAAGAAGATGCAGCCATTTGGAGGAAGCATGTGCTAGCCTTCACCTTTCCTTCATGTGATAGGGGGAGACCTAGCTAGTGTGTTTGAATTACGCATGACCGATGTTTTTTTTTTTTTTGTTTTGGGGGGGGGGTGCTGTCAGATGTTTGAGAATTTAGAATGTTGCAAAAATCAATGTAAATTGATCATTACAGTATTATTCAAACATATGCACAAATCAACATATGCACAAAATCAAAAAATGTTGTGCATATGTTCACGTTAATGTGAGAAAGCACATGTGCATGTGTTACTCCTCTGTCAGCCCAGCGTGTCTGATGAGAAGTGAGGAGCGCTAAATGTAAATCTGTAAGGGCATGTGGGTGGCTCTGGGGCTCGTGAGCCCTGTTCCAGGCCTCAAAGGAAACATGAAGAAGCAAAGTGAAAAGCATGGAAGTGCTCTCTGATCCATACGGTTGCAGATACACTGTTACAGGTTGTCTCATTTGGTGCATGTCAAACACAATCTGGATGTGGGAGAAGCACCTGGATGTGGGAACAGTTACATGGTGACAATAGGCTCTGCTTTTAGGCTTATCTGAGGTCATTCTGGCTGGTTCTCTGTTTTCTACAATTGGGATATAGTTGGGAATTAGCATAAGAGAGACATATAGGATGCTTGGAGGATGGCTGGGGGCTTTAGGGAGGTGTTGAGAGGTTGACTGGAGGGTTATTCAGTGTGTGTGTTGAGTGGGTTGCTGTGAGCTGCCAAGAGGGGACACTAACCATTTAATGAGTTCACAGAGAGCTGTGCTGATCGAAGCTTGAGTTTAACAGACAAAGGGAAGACTGAGTGATGGCTTGGACTGACACTGAAGGGTGTGTGTTTGTGCTGAGCATGAGTGACGTGTGTTTTTGTTGGGGGAGGTGTGTGGTGGCTTTGCAGAATCAGCACTGATATGCAGAACAGCAGAGAGAGAAAGAGAAAAGAAGAGCATGATGCCACCATCTGTTTGCCACATGCAAACCCTGCAGCAGCTCCATAAATCTCAGATGCGCTCAACAATGCAGGGTCAGATTCCACCAGGGTAGATGTGTGCTGGATACCCCCACCCGAACACGGGGCTCAAACTCCACACATGCGTTCGTGGAAAACAGACAGAGAGATGAAGGGACAGAGAGCTCAGATATTACACAGCTCAGATATAAGTCACATGGAGTTGGCGCCTCATTCACACACACACACACCAAATGACTAAAAGCTGTGTTTATTGTAGTTTGTGGTGGACACATTAGCTTTGGTTTAATTGTCTGATGCTGTGTGACCAATTAACTTCTTAAACCCTAAGGGTTGTATGTGTAATGCCTGTACAACTAGATTAGTTTTGCAGAATTTGCCAAATAGTTTATATCAGTTGCTGAGTGATAAGATTAAAAACTGAATAACAATCCCAGAGTTTAAGGGGTGAAAGCTTGCACCCACCTTTTCCTCTTAAAAACAGCTTTGAGATAGCGACCTTTAGTATAGCATCACCCCTGTTGTCCCATCTCACTGTACGGTTAAAAGGGTCTTCAGGCCAGCACCTCTTGCCCTCTGTCACAGCTCAGGGTCAGAGAGGTCAGCGAAGAGCTGGTGCAGGCAAATATGTGGATGATTTGGCTCTTCCTGTAGCCTACAGATGGCCCGGAGCGGTTGTTATGGCGATCCTCCTGCTAACTCCTTTGTTTTGACAGTGCAGAATTAACGCTGCTTGTTTCTTTTTTTTTCACCCCCAACCCCAATGCCCATCACAAGGAGCTTCACGTTGACAGCCGCTCATGTGGGCTCTGACACTCTCTCCCTGCTGGCACATGTTTACATACATGTGTGGCTGTAATGATAGCGTGCCAGCGGATTCCTCCAGGCGTGCGAGCACATCTGGACCTGTGCATGGACTGCATGTGGCATTGCAGGCAGCAGATCAAATCTCCGCTTCACCCCTTCTGCGCTGGTTTACATGACTTTTATGCGGCAGGTCAGACCAGTGAGATTATTCGCAGTTAGGCTGAGCAGCTCTAGACACCAGTCTTTCTGTCTGGAGTACATTCTCTTAGAAATACTTTGAAGTTCATTCATTCAGGACAAGTTCATTTTATCTCATAGAATATTATCTCCAAGATACAGTCAGTAAGTGTTGACTAAATTTGCAGAGGCATCTACAATAAACTAAATTGATCACACTTTATTTTGATAAAGATAGATGTTATAGATACTTAAATTATTAGCAAACGTTCTAGTGATTCTCAGTTGATTATCAACAGCATTAAGGTAAGGGTCAGATTTAGGGGTAGGTGTAGGTTCTGTATTGAAATTAACGTTAGAGTAAAGTTTGAGGTTAGATTTAACCCCTTAAATGGCCAGGGCCCACCGGCAGGGCCCAAAGTTTTATTACATATTCCTATAACCAAGAATAGCTCAGCCAGTTTGCATTAAAGTGTAGTTAATAATAATAATAACCTTTAGTATGTAATAAGCCTAGGAAATAAAAATGGGTGAAGTAAGTCAGGAGTTGATGTTAAATGCTATCTTTTAGTTTGTTTGATGATGCTCTGCATATGATGCACTTAAAATGATACAAAGGTTATGGTTAGGGTTATGGTTATTGGTTGATTTAAATATTGTCAAATACTTAGCAGTTTTAACAAATGATCCAAAAAATGGAAACATCTGTCTGTATAGTTTGGAGAGACCAACATTTGAAAAACTGCAGCTTTGCTACAGAGAAAAAAAATGTTGCCCTCAAATTAGGTTAGATGGTCAGATAGCTGTCTTGTCTTTAAGATGTGGAGCCACTTATTCTAGACTTGGGTTTGATTTCATGGAAATTTAGATCAATTGAAATCATTTTGGTAAAAAGAAAAAAATATTATAATGATATGGTTGCCAGAGATGATTCACCACTAATTTCATGTTCCCTCTTAAAAGCGAAGTTACGCTGGTGTGTTTTTGTCCCACTTGAGCTGCGGGTGAGAACCTCCAGCCAATAGCAGAGCCCAACTGTGACATCACAGCAGTGCTATGCATTCAATGAATAAAGATGAAGGTTCCAGAAAAAACATACAAAAACAAAAAAAGTGGAGCTGATGGAGAACCAGTGAAAACCTAACAGCAAGAAAAAGTTCTGTGTCTCATTTTTATTCATTTATCACGGTCAGAGACTGGAGCGACCGAGGTCTGGCCTGGGACAGTGCTGACTGAGCGGGAAGAGTGCAGCACACGTCAGTTAGATCAGCATTAACGCTGTCATTCCGCAACCCTGCAGCACTGGAAGGAGGGCATAAAAACACACTGTGATGAGCAGTGCCTCCCTCATCATTTAATGTGGCCTGCTGTTGGAGATCCAGGGAGAAAGAAGAGGAAGTGAGGTAGAGCGTCACTTGCAGTGCAGACAGCTGGAGTGATGACTTTAGGGGTTGTGGGCAATGGAAGGAAAAGCTGGAGCCAGCAAGCACATTAAACTGTAACAAGCTTACAAACCGAAGAAAGTGTCATAATTCACCTATTCTTATGCAGTTGTTTTAGTACTGAAGTTGGCAGAAATCTGAACAGAACAAGGTCATCTCTTTTTCACATTTCTAATAGTAATCTATCTTTAAAGCTGGCTCAAATCCCATCTGTAATACTTTGATGTGAACCACAGAGATGGCTCAGTGGTAATCTGTTAATCCTGCACTGATAATGATAATAAAGGGAGTTCACTGTTAAAAACAGATATCCAACATCTTAAATTGTTTGGTCACTTTCACCACTGTACAAGTCTCTGATCTGTGATGTTTTTTGGTGAATGCTTAATTAGAGGGCATTTCTCCACAACATGCTTGGCTTATCAAGGTTGGGATGTAATGGAATATAAGTGTTGGGAATATGTATTCAGAATACAGAAATTAAGTATCTGTACAAGGAGGTGTTGTATCAGTCCAAGTTACATTTATGTAAAGTCAGTATTCAGAATACAGTTACTTTTTACATTTTTAGAGTACTCTCCCACTAAATAAAAACAATTATTCAAAAGAAACAGCATCAATGCTTGTTTATTAACCATTTTAAATTAGTACACAGCATATATCAAACTCTAAAGAGGACCTCAATTAACAGCTTCTTTACAAACACTGAAGTTCATGCTAAAGCCTAAGTAGACTGATAAATCAGTGTGATGAGTCCAGTTTCAGTTCCATGTTAATAAACTCCTTTGAGGGATAACCAAACTAATAATCTCAGTAGTGGATATGTTTGTGATTGATAAGTAAGTAGCTAAACGTGCTAAATGCAAGTGTGCTGAAGCAAGCGATGACAGAAAACGAAAAACCTTGGGCCTGCTGGTGGGCCCAAAGTTTTATTACACCCTTCTATAACCTAGGAATTGGAGTCCCTGTAGCTACTGAATAATAAGCCCTAGTATGTAATAAGCCTGGGATTTTAAGGGGTTAAATGATAAGAACATTTTCCATGAAACATATTAACAGAAGAGTTATCTGAGAACCTTCACTACTTTTTCAAAGTATTTTGCCCAACCCTGTGGCTTAATAAATTATAGGCTGGGTCATGTCCTCAGAGCTAGGCCCTGAAAACCAAAAATATTTGCACATGTAAAGCACAGAGGACATTAAGCTAGGAAAGGATTAAATCACGTCATGCTATCCAGCCAAGGAATTCATTAGGCCTTCATCTTTATCAAATAAGGTGTAATAACACAATTGAGCTTAAGCGGTTAAACCATGCTTAACAATCGTTTGACGCAAAATTTCATGATGGTAGTCACTGACTGAAATACTGCATCAGTGAGATTTTCCTCTGAGATTTTTTCACAAGGGGAATGCAGTGATAGTGCATGGGCCATGCTGTGCAACTTTGAGAATGTCCAGTGTTCATCTCTCCACTTCCTTTCTTTCTTTCTTTCTCTCTATTTCTCTTGCTTTCTCTCCCACTTTCTCTCTTTCATCCTGTGCCAAAGACGTCTTTGGACATGTAAGATGAGGGAGGAGAAAGGCACAGAAAGGAAGGAGAAGAGAAAATCAGAAGAAAGCAGGATCATTTTCTGAGGAATATGGCTTGTATTAATGGAGGAATATTGCTTTACCTCATCTGAACTAAATTACACAGCTGAACTCAGTGTCCTCTGAGCTTGGGCGGACAGCCACACTTGGCCCAGATGGGCAAGGATCTGCCGATCCGCCGTATCTGTCACCTTGGCAACAACAATGTAGAACCCCGCTTCAGAGAATTCTAGAATTCTGTCCCTTCTCGAGAGATCAAAGGCTGGTGACAAAAAAATTTTGTTGCTGTCATTTGGCTTGATGTACAAGCACAGTACCAGTGACACTTGGCAGATTTCAGAATATTCCAGAAAGGTTCAACTCCTGAGCCTTAGTTTCCCTCCCTTTGAGCTCCTGATCCTTAAGTCCTTGAATCTAAGGCCTTCTATTAAATTACGCAGAAAACAAAAGCAACACATGAAAGGACGATCATGGAGATGTATAAATAAGTCTATACTGAATAGTACAAGTGAGCTTAGAGTGTTCTAAAATTGTGCTGTCATGCAATGATGTGGCCTACAAATGCTGCACCGAGTAGTGAATCTTACCAGTAGCAGCACACATGCTTGGCAGGGACAGCAGTTTTTATTGGTAGAGGTTGACATTGTGGTCATGTTAGATGTCCATAATTAGTAGGCAATTTACAAATGATAACAGAGAGTGCAGTTTAGATCTGGAGTGATATAATGTGTGAAAAACAGAGTCTATCTGTCTCAGCTTACACTGTTTAAAAGATTACGTTATACCTTCCCATCACTCTGAGGCCTCTGATAACTTTACGAGACAGACTGCGTTCATGATATATTTCAAACCATTACTTCTCATGAAAAACACACATAAATTAGCTGTCAGGTGCTGAGATCTTACAGGGAAGGTGAAGAATTTGAGGCATGGTTCACCACTCTTAATTTGAGTTAGAAGTTGAACTTTCAGCACCCCTCATGGATATGAGGTGGAAGGGTGTCTCGTTCGTACATGCACTGGAGAGACTGGACTGAATCCCATATGAAATTCTGTGTGAATGGAGCGATGTTGCACAGGGACACATATAACTTTGAGTAAAAGCCTGTAGTATCAGTTATAGACACAATTATAAAGGGTGAGAAACAAAACATTATAAAGTCTGTTAAAAAACAGCAAACCTATCCTTTAATATAGTTTATATTGCAATTTCCTGATGAAATTCAGTTTGACCCTCCTATAGGTCCCCATTTAGATTTTTTTGGAATTATTTCTCACTGATAGCTTGTTGAGACAAGCAGATCCATTTTGTCAAAAGTGCAAATCGTAAACTTTCAATTAATATTTAAATATGAGAGATATGGGCTTGTTTCCTGAAAAGAAAAAAAATTTTTCACATCCTATACATTTTTACCTTTTTTTTTTTTTTAAATAAACCGAAAAAATTATGATGTTTTTTTTTTTAACGAAATGTACAATTCTAAATGTAATTGCGTAAGTACATACAAATAATGTTAATAATGTTAATAAGTAATGTAAATTGAATAAACAGCAAAATAACAGTAACTCAACTTCTAAGGTTTCATTTTAGTTCATTTTCTGGGACATTGTTATTTTTTTCAATTGTTTCAGTTAGTTTGAAAATGATCATTTCCATTTCAGTTTTCAGTCTACATTGACTTTTTAGATTTGACTACTGGTTTCATTACAAGTAGTTAAGTTGCAGTGCAGTACTGTAACAGGTTTCATTCAGAAGCAGAATTGTGTCCTGTCTGAGCTGCTTCTCTGACCTGTTCTGGCCGCGCATAGCCGTGGGAGAGGAGAGCGTGCCACAGGAGGGGGCACCTCAGGGCGGATGCGCGTGGTTTTACATGCAGACTGGCATTATCTGTGTGTCTCTTGTCCCCAATCAAAGGACAGGGCACTAAATATACACCGTGAAGCCTTCCCAGGCTCCTCTGGGCTCCAACAGCTCAGCCACCGCTTGGGCCTTTGGCCAATGACATTGCCTCCGACCTCTTCAGAAAGTATTTTAAGGTCAATTACAGGGTGCAGTGACTTCTGATGGCCGACTGCAGTTTAAAAGGCCTTATATTAAAGGTTTATGTGGAAGACTCGGACAGAACTGCCTTCACTAACCCACGGACCATTGTTACCGCATACCCACACACAGACCCACTGTAGGCTGTGTGTGCGTGTGTTCCTGAGTTCATGCACATACTGTATAAATTTGAGAGAGAGACAGTGTGCCTGAGTTCACTTAGTCTTCCATATGGTTTGTGTGCTGTGTTCTTTTTGGTAGGTATGTACATGGTTGGTCTAATAGGTTTGGTGTGGCCGTCTCTGTCTGCTCTCTTGGTACAGTAAGGTCCAGGTGTCTACAGTATGATGCTTTTTTTTAGTTCATGATCCTAGTGCAGTTTAGTTTGTGCCAAGCTTGCACACATTGTAGTTTATTTTTTTCCCCTGAGGTCCACTTACAGTCATAATTCATTTTTACATGAACATTTTCCAACCTCTCCAATAGCTCCTTGAGATAAACTGAAAAAAAATTGCCAAAAATGTGAATTTTAAGACATTTATTCTTAAGTTGAAGAGGAGATTTCAGTCTGATGAAAAGTTATTGTTGTGCATGCAGTTTTGTTTTGCAGAAAGAAAAAAACATACTTTATATTTTTTCCAGGTTTTTGTCATTTTTTGACTTCAAAACAAAACATGTCTACAGTGTGATGCTTTTTTGGTTCATGATCCTAATGCAGCTTAACTTGTAACAAAGTCACACAAAGTGTTACATTTGTCTTGTATTTTACTTTTTGACTCTGAGACCCACTTGCAGTCATAAGGTCATTAATTTTGCAGTCATTCATTTTTACACAAGCATTTTCCAGCCTCTCTATACCCCTCATAAATAGACAGGCTGTTTTTGTTACTGTGCCTTTAAGACTGATATATGTGTATGACCTCTGTTCTGACTGGCTTTCCTGTATTGCACCTCATCAAAAAAGTAATCTTGGCTAAAACATTCTATGTAAATTGCACATGAATGGATTTAAACACATGAATGAATAGGCGATATATGTAAATGTGATATCACAAAGCAATGAAATCAAAACAAAGAAATGTTTTTGCAGCCTAATTTCTAATCATGGACTGGGAATGAATGATACTTTCTGAAACATGTTTACATATTAGCAAGAAATGTTTACATATTAGCAAAGAAAATGTGTTTGTTTTCTGTTATATGGACTCCAACTCTGCAAAATGATACACTGGAAAAATGAATGCTTTGAATTTAATTCATTTAAAGGTGTGCATTATTTTTCACATGAATGAAATTTGTTACCTCAGCACATGTTGTCTTGCAGTTTATTTACTTTTGACAAAAAATGTTAGTGTATTTCATTAATGTTTTTAGTGTACCAAAACAGGACCAAATTTACTGATGATTATTATTTTGTCCATTTTGTCTCCTTTGCCATGTCCATGCACTGCTCTGCCGCTTTTCTCTCCCATTCACACACAACATGCTGTATTTGTAAGCGAGTGTCATTAATGGGAACAAACCTGTGCCCTTTAGCGACCCACAAGCTCACATACTGATCAGTAACATCACTTGAATGAATCACATGCATCATGAACAACAACAAAGAAACTAACTAGCAGAACAAGCCTTTGTCACAAAGATAATGTGCTCTGAACAGCACGGCTGTTGATTATTAGATTGAGCAAATGCAAAAAAGATCAGATGTGTTGTTTTTGTGGTGTTTACTGGCAATAGCTTCAAGTTAGGTGCTTCTGCTACATTAACGCTGATTATTGGTACGTGTGCCATGGAAAAACAATGCAGAACTTCTGATCTGGCCATTCTTATCAAGGTCACACAGACACAAATTGGATGTTTATTCAGTCTAGGACCACATATGAAAGTATCTCAGATCTGATTTGAAAAAAACTAAATTTGTGCCTCTTCAACCTGGTACTGTGAATGTAGCCTGAAAGAGGGAGTTTTTGTGTGTGTGTGTGTGTGTGGGTGTGTGTGGGTGTGGGTGTGGGTGTGGGGGTGTGGGTGTGTGGGTGTGTGGGTGGGTGGTCTCAAGTCTTCACCGCATAAAGTTTGGGGTGGCCAGTAGGAGACGTGAACCAGGAGGCTGCAGGTTCAAATCCCAGGACTCACTGGGTATTCCTAGTTGTGCTCTTCAACGAAGCTCAACCCCCCACTGCCCCAGGTGGCACTGAAAATGCTGTGCCCAGACTGTTCAGATTTACCTTTTACTTTTTTTTACCTTTTACTTGCCTTTTGTGACAATTGTGTTTGACCAATCAGTCAATCGATGGTCTACACTATGTCTAGTTCTGCCTTTATGTTTCGGCTTGGCACACTTGGTAGCCCGGCAAGAAGGATAGCCAAATTCAGCAAGGTTCAATAGTTCACTTGGCAATGGAGGTGACAACAAAATGCATCATCATGGTTTTATGATCACAGTACCTCTGTGTGCTGTTCCTTGTATGAATCCAAAATGCTTTGTAAGGAAGATTCACAGCAACTCTGCCGTCACAATGTGTGTGTGTGTGTGTGTGTGTTTAATTTTGTTTGTATACTGCATCTTATCAATCACTGTATCTGTACTCATTAGATCCTGTCAAAATGAAGTTTTCCAGTCACCTTTCACCGTTTTCTCCCTCTTCCAACCTCCCCTTTCCTCTGCACAGTAAGGCCACACACATCAAGAGTGTACCGCCTGGCGCATCGTAGCAGCTGCAGCCAGCTAAAAATAAACCACGACCTGCTAAAAGGGCTTCCTCCTCAAAACTGGAGGATGCATCACCCTCCCTGGCTCAAGCCTGGAGGAGATCAGAAAGGAGTTGTCATTCAGGGCAATGCACAGTGCTTACCTGCTTGTCATATCTGTGTGACTGTCATACTATAATCTGTATACATGGACAAAACCATAAACATTCTCCTCCCGAGTGGTGCAGCTGTTTAAAGGTTCTGTGTATCACTCCGAAGATTGAGTTTGAATCTTAATAATGCCACAGACATCCATTACCAGGTCAAAATAGCATAATGGGCCTCATTCTCTCCAGGTGGCAGGGACAGACCTCTCTCTCCCTATATCACTCAGCACAGTGCTAAATAATTATGGCTTTTTTTGGCTCACTTATTCAGAGTTGGGTTTTTAGTGTTCTCCTGTGAGCATGTTCAGTTGTTCAGCATGAGCATGAGCCGCAGCGCTAAAAGATGTTGACAGCTTGATAACATTGTGTGATTCTTCTCCTATTGACAACAACTAAATTGGGTTGAAAATTGGGCAAAAAAAACTACTACTGTTTTTATTTGTAAACTGTGCTTCTATCCATACTTTTGTCTGTTCTTTAATGCAAAACTACAGTAGCAATCTCCAGACACCAAATATGTCTTGGCTGTTTGATTACCATTTCAGGCTTGGTTATTTCAGATGGAAGTTTGCTGCTTACTTAATTCCTGTAACCACCCCGATGTGAAGTAAAATGTGGCAGAAGAAACTCAATCATCCTAGTGTCAATCAGGCATCAGAGTTTGTTCGATTCTGCGGCAAAGTTGCATCAGATCCAGATGCTGTGGAACTGACAGCTGTGACAGCTGAGCCTGAGACTTGTTTGTTCCTCTAGTTTCTATACATTCGAAACATTCTCCACTCTGAGGAAAGAGTACCTTAGTAAGCAGTTTTGGCAATGTCTTAAATTGCCATCTGTGTTCTGTTCTGGGCTTTGTGTCAGTATTGGCACTGCGTGGGAAGCCGAAGTGTATGGAGATTAAACAGTGACTGCTCAGGTTCTCCTGCTGAAACTGTTAAGACTAGGTCAAGTGAGGATCAGGGTAAAGGCATGGCTGAGTTGTTCTCTCTCTACCTTTCTGTTCTCCTTCTCAGTTTTGCCCCCTCCCCCTACTCTCTGCCTCTCTCTTTCTCGCTCACCTTTTCTCTCCAAGGAACCCTGGGTTGCAGTAAATAACAGAAGAATGCAGGACGTTCTGATGTGAGGATGCCCATGAATAGGCTCTTTGAGAGGGACAGTGTTTGCCCTCCCTCCCTCTCTCTCCATCTCTCTCTCTCTCTCTCTCTCAAACCTTCTCGTCTGTGGTTTGTTTGTATAGTCTAATGATGTTGGAAGAGTTTGATAAAGCTCAGCTCTAATATTGGAAGTGTGGTAGCAGTGTACAGAACACACCTGTGTCCGGCAAAGAGCTGCACCTGTGTTGACATTATTACTATTAGTGGTACTGTAATTGATTGTGAAGGACACATTCTGACAAGTACAGAACAGTGGGTTATTGTTGTACCAAATAAAGCTTTATGATATTTTCAGGAAGGTATACTGCTACAAAAGTGAATAATGTTGACCGATTACAAGCGCTTCAACAGTGAATCACAAATAGTCCAACTTGGTGTGGCTTCATGGTTTTCACGTTTAAGCAACAAAGAATATTTTATAACAGTGTTATATCAATGTACATTGTGGCTAAAGATAGAAAAACCCTTCCAATCTTGTAATGTGTAAAAGGTTAAGAAGGAATCTTCATAACTTTCATGAGGTTATATATATATATGAAATAAAGTAGGAAAAAGAAAATGAAGAAGAAGCAGAAGAAGAATATTTTTTGTATCCAGAAATGAGATTCTGTTCTGGAGTACACTTGACCTGCATATTTTGATTCTCCCAGCCCTAACAAACCTTTTTCGACTGATCCACCAGATCCAACAAGCAGGAAATTACCAAACTTTTCCTGAGCTGAAGTGGGTGTTTTAGATTGCTAAACACTAAAATGTGCAGATTAGGGGTACTCCAGAATCAGAAATTTGGAACCACTGCACTAAAGCATTGTTTACACTGCTTCATGTTGGTATTGTTTGACAGTGATCAGTTGTGGGTCATTGTGTAGTTGTGATTTGATCTGCAGGTCGGGTAAAACAGTTTAGCCTGTCTGCAACAGATACTAATGGGGATCCATGTTGGTCTAAGCTGCAGTGCCTGAAACTATCCACATTGTGGGCCAACATTGAGGGGAGAATTGGGCCTGTCACTATTATAACATAAGTGAACTGATCACAATGATTTAAGCTGGGCACAATAATTTTTCACAATTGTTAGGATTCACAGCAATCATAAGATCATACATGGCAACAAACAGAATGATAATTGGGTGTAATTTAATTCCACTGATTTACTAAAAAAGGCATGTTAATCAAATAATGCAGAAAACATAAACAACAAACATTCTGAATTTTACCTGACACTATAACACCTTTTAGAGGGCAGCGATGAATTATGTTCATTTGAGCTCAGAGCTGTGTCTGTCATCAGTTTGAAGTATCATCTGCTAAGAAGCAAGAATTCAATGAAATTGAAAAAGAATTAAGGTGTTAATTGCAATTATTTGTATGGCAATTAATTGTCAGTTAAAATTTCATGATCAGGAGAGGACACATGGCACTGTGTCCTGCCACTGTGTCCACAGCAGGCTGGGCAGTTTGCGTTTGCCCTCTCCAGACTTGAGAACAGTGGCCGCTCTGCCCTACTGTGCTCTAAAATGGTACACCAGAGTGCAATATGCCACCTCAGCCAGCGACAGCCACTTTAGCTGTGAAACAGAGGCAAGTCTCTCTCTCTGTCTCTCTCTCTGACTCTACTGGGGGTTGTTTTGCCAAAGCATAGCAAGTGCAGCTTTTCGGCAGAACATATCCAGAGAAGATAAACAAAACACTAACAGTAATTAGTGTTATTAGTAACAACAGTCAGTTGGTCTGATAATTAGTTTGATAATTAGTTTGATAATTAGTTTCTCTTTCTCTCTCTGTCTCTCTTTCCCTCCTCTTCTTTCTCTACACTAGGCACAGTCACATCCCCATATGCACGCGGTCACATCCACATACACACACAAACTCACTCACACACAGTCTTATGCATGCACACAGCCGCATATGTGCTGCTAATTTAGGAAGTGACCTGGACGTCAGATAAAACTCAATAAAAGTCTGTGTAATTTGTGCCCTGCAGGTTTTATTGGTGATCCTGGGCAATGAGTGTGTCACATACTTGCCCTGCTGTGCCGACATCTCTAATTTGGAGGGGGCTTTTTTTTACGACTACACACACATGTGCACACACCGCCAGGATCAACATGGCCCAGAACGACCTGACCTACTCAGCACACACACCCAGGCCACTGGCAGTAGTTTCTATGGTGACAACAGCCTAAAACAAGCCAGCGGGCCTCAGTAAATTCCATCGTGCAGATGTGGTGCTCTGACACCGGCACAGGTGGGCCCTGGCTGAATGGCTGCTGCAGAGTATGGAGTGAGAATTTCTCAGACTATTGTTTACAGTGAGATAAGCATTTTTAGGATTGCTCTCTTCAGCCAGTTTAATGAAGTCCTTTGTCGGTCAGCATTACAGGACATCTTCGTTTTTTTTCAGACGGTGTAATGATGAGATCACATTTAATTATATCCTTTACTTGATGGAACTTGTACGTTTAGATATGCTAAAGGCAGGTGATTGTTTGCCACAGTGACTGTCTTTGTTTGAATGGGGTCCAAATCGGAATTGAAAAGACGTGGTTAGATAGGACTGTTTGCTATTTGTACATCAAGGACAAGATCAGATGCTAAGCAGATATGTGGAAAGCAGACCAGATTTAACTGAAAAAGAAGACTTCGGCAGGTCTCCAATGTTATTATTATGTCAGTCTTTTTTTATTGCTACAGTATGAGGTGTGGTGGGGATTTAGTCTTCTACAGCTCTTTCCCCCACCTCCCCAGCCCTTGAACTGTTAACACACTCAAACTTCAAACTTTTATTTTCAATGCAGTCATCATGCATGTAGCAGTGTTATTTTTTTACTCTGATGTTTCCAGTGGATTTCTAGAAGTCCAGAAGGCATTTGTGGTGTGTAGTATGTTGTCTTTCTAATCAGAGGCCCTTTTGATCTGTAATCAAGGAAGTGTCTAAAGTCTATACATACAACGAGCGGAAGTGAGGTCAGTCTCACGCAAGTGCAATTATAGCGGATGAGCAGCAGCTCACTTTCTATCCTTAATGAATCTCATTTGTGCATGATGGTTGTCAGGCCTCTGAAGAAGTTTCATAAGAAGTTTGGAAGGTGATCAGCCTGGCAGACAAAAAAACAGAGGTGTTTGGGAAAGCTGTGATAATCAGGACTTTTTTATAAATCCCTTTAAATCTCACCTGTTCTCAAATGCTTAAGAAGATTGGCCAACTTCAGAGAGAAATCTTTTATGAAGGTCCTGAATTTGACAGACAGCTCATTAGATCCCCTTGTGGTGAAGAGTGGTATCACACTGGAATTTCAGCACTGTGAAATATTTTCCCTGCCTTTGACCTTAAGCTTTGAGTGACAGCCTCTTATAATTGCACAGTTTTCCTCAGGCTCTTTTTTGCGCTTGCTGTTTTTGATGTGTTTATCGGCTGTGTTATCACAGCAAAGTGAAATTACACCCTGCAAGGTTAAAGGTGACTGTGGGATTGGAGTTAGATCTGTAGCTGAAGGAAGAGATGAAATCATAAGACAGTGTTTAAGATGGAGTGTTTATCTCAGGCTTGAGGAGATTATCATTCTTAAACAATGAAGAGGGCAGCGATTAAAGGATTCCTGCTGCCTTTTTCCTCTAAGCCCAGGCGTATGTCTTTCCTTTCACTACCCATGGAATGGATGATGATGATGATGATGATGATG
>JAILXH010114460.1:5158-24213 GCA_023558415.1 Piaractus mesopotamicus
GCATGGTGAAACAGCACCAAAAAGGGTTCTTCTATTGTTAAAAGCTTGACATTGTAACAATAGCAGAATCCTTTTTAGTTCTATATAGAACCACTTTCAAAAAGATTATATATATATAGAATCATATGCAACGTATTGCTCATGCAAAGAACCATTTAAGCATGAAATGATCGTATATAGAACTCTTTGTTCTAAACACAGAACCATTCCCTTTACAAAAGAACCCTCAAAGAGCCATCTTTTTAAGAGAGTAGCTCAGCAACACCCTAGCAACCACCTGGGATAGCAAGGTTTTTTCTGGTTTATGCTGGTCTGGTGCTGGTTTAGTTGGTCACCAGCATCCAAAACACAACATATGCTTATTTTGCACCAATTTCCTGCAAATGACTGACAAACCTGTCCTCGGATTGGGGGGAAAAAGACCACCCATACCCTACAAATAATTCTCAATGTGTGTTAAAATTACCCAGCCATATGAATTGAACTGCTTCTGTATTTATCCAGATACGTTTGAAAAGCCTGCATATGTACCAAAATATCACAGGGGTTAAGTCTACTGTACTGCATCTGTAGTGGGATGAATGATGTACATGCAATGGAGATGAATTTGGGGGCCTAAACATGATATTTTTGAGTACAGAAGATCTGATGAAGCATTACAAGGCGACACAACAGGCCTCCACTGAGTCCTCATCGATCATACACCCAGCTAGGGACGCTGCAGACAGCGGTGCACTGCTATCCTGGCCTGGACATCAACGACCAGGAGACAGACGTTCATAACAAACAGCGTAAAAACCCTCAGACGCAGTGATAACAGAGGCCACCAACCATTAATCGCCCCCCTGCGATTAGTGCCAGATCGCGATGACGAGGTTGAAGTTGGCTTCGAATTTTCCGGTCCACCTTAAACGGCGCAGCAGAATGGAAGTGCGGCACCAATTTAAGGTGGAACGGAGAGTTCGGACGCGATGGTACAAACGAACAAAGCGGGATACAGAAACTGCACAACAGGCAGGTTAACACGGTCTACCAATCACCGCCGAGACACCACCGGTGAAATCCACGAACAGCGCCGTTCGCCCGCACGGGTTCTAGACTGATTCCTACCAGGGCCTGCATCTCTGCCTCGGTCGGGACTTGAAATCGATCGATTTCTTCCATCATCTTGAGGCCGTGCTGGGTTTCCGAAGCCTGTTTCGTTCTCCTGCCCGCTGCGGAGCGAGTGATCGCGCTTTGGGAAAGCTCTGAATCTCGGTGCTGTTGGGTTATTTGTGTTGGATTCCTCGTCAGCCCCAAGACCGTCCCCGGCTCTCCTTCATCCCAGCGGTCCGGTTGGAGAAGCAGCGGTGATCCGCCCACTTCCGGCGGAGATCCGTGTGGGGAGGGGGGGGGGGGGCGATCTGCCCCCTAGTTCAGGGGTGGAGGGCGTGGGCTCCACCCAGGCTCAGATGATGCACATCAGTAGTCACCAACCTTCCTCCTGGAGATCTGACTCCAACCTGACACTAACGCCTTATTCAGCGAATATTCAGACTTCTGCATGCGGTAATTAGATGGGTGAGGTGGTGGTCGATTAGGCCTGCAAGAAGGTAGACCTCCGGGATGCAGGGCTAGGGACCACTGGTGTAAACCATCAATAGTTCCCAGTTGTACCTGTTCCACTCTTAAAAAAGATTCTTTAGGAAAGACAGTGAACACTCAAAAATGGTTCTTTGCATGGTGAAATGGAAATGAAAATGGTTCCACAGAGCAGCATAAAGGTTTTTGCTATTGTTAAAAGGTGGTATACAAGAGAAGAACCCTTTTTTTGGCGCTACATAGAACCATTTTCAAAAGGTGCTACATAGAACCATATACAACACATTTTCCACCAATCTGAAGAACTATTTCACCATGCAAAGAACCATTTAATCATGCAAATGGTTCTATAAGTGTTGATGGTTCTATATATAACAAATAGGCCTCATTTACCAACCCTTCATAAGAAGGAATGGTTTCTGAAAACCCACCCACCAAGATTCTGACATTCACCAGTGTTTTCTAATTTGGGATTAACTTGGGGGTAATTTGGGATTTCTAACTTGGGGGTTCGTTAGTGTCCATATGGAAACTAAGAGGGTTTATCTGGAGGAGGGGAACAGCATATACAGCAGCAAAGTATAAACTCCTACAACAACCCACAGCAGTTCTGAAATGAACCAAAAAAAGAGTCTGTGGAGGCTTCAGGACCCTGGACAGCACCTCACACCAACTCCACTGGCTTTCAAAGACGATCCAGGCCCATGAAGATCTGCTGGCCTTTTAGCTCTAAATCCAACCCACCACACATGATATAGTCTTCAGAGATCCTTCATTAGCTGGATCAGGTGTTTGAATATTTGGGTTGGAGATGAAGGACTGTGCGAAAGGACACTACAGTTCACCCAACTCAAACTTCTTAGTTTAGTCAAAAGTTCTCCCAGCTCCCTTTTCTAGTTCTGCATCTCAGTTGTATAAACTATTTTTCTTACCATAAAACAATCCCACCAGGCACTTTCAGCTTTCAGGCTTCCAAAGGTGGAACGTTGTGCCTTGGCCGGGGTTCAAACTCACAGCCTCCTCATGTTGGGATGGGTTCTTAAATGGACACCAAATGTTTCCACATCACAGGGAGTTAAAACAACAAATACTTTAAAGATACAGGAATCTGCAGGGGCTCCAAAGTGGTACAACAGACTAACCTTCACCCCTCCAGAAGGTTGTAAGTTTGAAACCCAGTGATGCCACAGCCATCCGTAAGTGGAGAAAATGCCTGGTGGGATGGAAAAACTAAACTAAGAAGAGTTGGATGACGTTTAATGCCGTCTAGTTGAGTTAACTCATGAAAAGTTGTGTTTCATTTTTAAGAGAGCAAAACAGCCATTTAGTTCAACTTACTGTTATTTGCCATTTGTTGAGTACTTCAGTTTGTTTCCACTCTGAATGCAGTTGTATGATGTGGGCTGATGGAGACAAACCATTTCATAAACACTGTGTAGTCCATTGCCTGTGATCAAGCAGTCAGCCAGCAGATGGCAGTAAAAACCAAGTAATTCTCATTGACAGCACTGACAATACCGTCACATATACCTTATACGTTGCTCATATTTGTGAATAAGTAGGTTTCATTACATTCATTACTTTACTCAGGCTGTGAGGAACTCTCTGACACTTAAAAGAACTAAATGAATTGAGTGATTTCACCTGGCAATGACATAATCTACCAAAATGATGGAAAAAGCTATTTTTCAGGCAATCACAACAGCCAAATAATCAAGACACATGTGAGGTGTCTTCTTTTAATGATTTAGTGTTTGATTAAGTGACAAGTTAAACAATTTCTGGGTGAATTAATTGTGTTTATTTGTATTCTGTTTTCTTGCACTGCTATACTACTACTAGGCCTATATTTATTAACATACAATAAAAGGGTTTAATTGAATATGTGCAGCAATTGTGTATGCAGTAGGTGAATGTTAATGGATTTAATGAGTCTGTAGAGTTTTATTGTAGTTCTAATCAGATCGACCTGATTCTCCCATCCAGATACTTATTTACTTATTTAAACACTGTTTTTCTTTTTTTTCCTTTTACTGTTGGCTGGCTGTATTTTTGTTTGATTGTTTGTTTGTGCACAGCCAGTTCATCAATAAACTCAGTACTTTCTTATTTCAAATGATAGAAAGATGTTTGTATTAAATTGTCCAATTTTCTTCTTCAGATGTAGAAGAAGAAGAAGAGGAAGAAAAAGAACTAAAGATCTTTCTTCTTAAAGGTGTAGAAATTAAGACTTTTTTCCTTAAAAAATTCAAGTATAGTTTTTGTTCTTGAAGAAAATTGATCCATCACCATCAACATCATCATTAACCACTAGATAAGTCCAGATAGGGTTGTGGTAGCAGTTAGGAGAGCCAAATAGATCCAAAGCTTTTTTCTTCTTGAATACATAGAACTTAAAGTTTTTTCTTTTGAAAGATGTAGAGCTAAAAGTTTTTCTTCTGAAAGATGTAGAGCTGAATGTTTTTCTTCTGAAAGATGAAGAGCTGAAGGTTTTTCTTAAAAATGTAGAGTAGAAGACTTTTCTTCTTAAAGATGTAGAGCTGAAGGTATTTCTTCTTAAAGATGTAGGGCTGAAGACTTTTCTTCTTAAAGATGTAGAGCTGAAGGTTTATTTTCTTAGAGATGTAGAGCTGAAGGTTTATCTTCTTAGAGATGTAGAGCTGAAGGTTTTTCTTCTTAAAGATGAAGAACCAAAGATTTTTCTTTTTAAAAATGTAGAGCTGAAGGTTTTTCTTCTCAAAGATGTAGAGCTGAAGACTTTTCATCTTTCAGAAGAGAACTGAAGACTGAAGGCATTTCACCTTTAAGAAATTCAACTATAAGCTTTTGTTCCAAAGATTTTCTTCTGGAATAAGTAGAACCGAAGGCTTTTCTTCTTGGACAAGTTGAAATGAAGACGTTTTCCTATAAGAAGTTGAAATGACGCCTTTACTTCATGATTGTGTAAAACTGAAGGTTTTTCTTCTTATCAGTGTAGCACTGAAGCCTCTTCTGGACTGTGCAGAGCTAAAGGGTTTTCTTCTTGAAGAAGCATAACAGACAGTGTAGATCTGAGGGTTCTTCTTGATGGTGTAGATCTGAGGGGTTTTGTTCTTGAAGAAATAGAACAGACGGTGTAGGTCTGAGGGGTCTTCTTGACGGTGTACATATGAGGGGTTTTCTTCTTGAAGAAGTAGAACAGATGGTGTAGATCTGAGGGGTCTTCTTGACGGTGTAGATCTGTGGGGTTTTCTTCTTAAAGAAGTAGAATGGATGGTGTAGATCTGAGGGGTCTTCTTGACGGTGTAGATCTGTGGGGTTTTCTTCTTGAAGAAGTAGAACGGATGGTGTAGATCTGAGGGGTTATCTTGATGGCGTAGATCTGAGGGGTTTTCTTCTTGAAGATGTGGAGCTGAAGGCTTCTTGTTAAATGGTGTACTATTGCAGTGTTTTCTTCTTAAAAAATAGAACAGAAGGTTTTTCTTATTGGAGAAGTCAAACTGAAGGCTTTACATCGTTTCAATGGCTTTTGTTAAGGAAAAACTTGATTTAAAGTTTTTCTTCTTAAAGAAGATGAAATTGGTAGGGTTTTTTCTTAGAGGCATAAAACTGAAGACTTCTCTTCTTGAAGAAATAAAACTGAAAGGTTTTCTTCTTGATGAAACAGAATAAAAGTCTCTTCTTCTTGATGTATTGTAACTGAAATCTTTTCCACTTGATAAATTGTCTGATTACAGAAAGTTCTGGACGTGTACGAGAGCGTTGCAAGCAGTGTTCCTTAAAAACCAACGCTACTCTTTACTAGGTACATATTAGTGTATTATTAGGTGCTTTCAGTGAGCAAAATAAGATTAAGAATATAAAATGAGAGTATAATTAAAATATAATTGTAATTGCAGCAGTACTAACATACTTGCATATACATTAAGGAGTCAAATATAGTCACACTGCATGTCTGTTTGCGCTGGATTATCTCTCTGATAGCATTCAGCTGGTGTTTGAACACATCCACTGCCAGAGCCTCTATGTGAGGTGGACAAGATAAGCTCCGTATGTTTGTGTCTGATGAGTCATGTCGAGTTTCATTTTTAACAAGGAGCTCAGAGTATCTCAGTCAGGCTATCGCATATAAACACACTCCGAGCAAGAAATAAACACACTCGACACCAAGAGCTATAAATAAACACCGGCAGTGGGAAAGTATGAGAGAGAGGAGCAGACACTGAAGAATATAGGGCTTTGCATTTATTTGATCCAAATGTGCATATCAATTCCACGTTAATACAATAGATATGAAAGAAATCTCAATTCCAAATAAAGAAACAATTCCTGAAATGGAAATAAAAACAGAAAAAGTGTTCACTATTTCTATATTTTCTTATCAGCTTCATTGTTGTTGGTAAATTTACATTCATTCTAAAATTGACGCCTGCAACATGTTCCAAAAAAGTTGGGAGAGGAGGAATGTAATACTAAGAATGTTGTGAAATGTTCAAAAAGCATCTTAAACAGTTGACGTTGAGCATCCAGGAAAGGTCTAGCCCTTCATGAGCAAGGATGGGTCTTTGCCAATGAGAGATTGATAATATTATCAAAAGATTCAGGGAATCAGGAAAAAATTCTATGTGCAAAAGCATGTGACCTTAGCTGCCTCAGATGACACTGCATTAAAAAATAGCAAACTTCTTTGAAGCTAACACATTGAGCTTGGGAATACTTTGACAAACTGTTGTCAAGAAACACTGCGCAACACTGCATCCACAAATGCAAGTTAAGACTGTACCATGCACAGCAGAAGCCATATTTCAACAATGTCTAGAAACGCCACCCACTTCTCTGGGCTTGAGCTTGTCTGAAAGGGACTGATGCACAGTGTAAACATGTATTGTGGTCTGACCAGTGAACTTTTCAGATTGTTCATCAAAATAATGGATGTTATGTTCTTCAGACTGTTACTAGCATGATGTTAAGCTAGGGTCTGTCATGGTTAGGGGGTGTATTAGTGATGGCACCATAAACTTTGGACGATACATACATATGTTGGAGCAGTACATGCTGCCTTCTAGACAACGTCTTCTTCAGGGCCTTTTGGAATATGTGTGCTGTCTTCAATTTAACACAAGTTAGACAGCATGTACCCATCACTCTTTCTGTTTTAATTAGTATTTCACATACAACTTTTATTTCTACATTAACACAAATATTAAAAATATTGTCTTTGCTTTTGCCAACAATTGTGTCAGTAATAGAGTATATCCATATGAAATGAATGTACACGTGTATCAAAATAATTCAAAGCACAGAACACAGTGTTAGAGATGGACAGGAGAGAGAGTGAGAGACATGTTGGCCTGGTCTCATTCTGAAGATCTAGGTTATGCAATCCCTCCAGCCTCACAGATGGTAGAAGCAGATTATGGTTTATCAGTAAACAGTATGTTTTTTTTTGCCCAGTGAACTGTAGTATCATTACATAATCCTGTACTGTATATATGTGTTTGCTTGTTTGCATATATTTTCAGGACAGAAATATAGGTACTTACATTGAAAGAGTTCCAAGGTCCCAAAACACATTATATGCCATCAAAGAATTTTCTTTTTTTCCATGATATATGTTGATAGGGGTGGACTTTACACACACCAATAATATAAATGCTATATTATGATTAAACCTATCTTGATCAGAGAAAGGAAAATGTGCTTTACAACAATCATCAGCTGTTGTGCTTTTCAAAATAAATGTATATAACAAATAACAAAACAAATATAAATGAACATTGTTATTACGCATGGATTCATATAAAACCTACACATAATTCGCATTAGACACATTATTATTACACATATACTTACTTGCTGGTGCTGTTGGAACCATTGTTGGGGTGTGTGTGTGTGTGGGTGTGTGTTGAGGGCACTAAATTTCCCCAGGGCAGATCTGGTGCAACAGCATGTCCCTTACTGCTTTTTGGTTTGCTTCTGACGAGACACCACCGCAAAATCAAAAGCTGACTGAAAACACAATTAATATTTACCCTGCCACAGTAAGAGTTCTAACGACCTTGCGCTCTCCCCTTGGTTTGATCCAAACTCATTAGTGCGGCACCAGCTTCCGCCAGCTTACATCAAAGAGCATTCTCCTTCATCCGGATATTATGAGTCGTGTCAAGATCTCTCCACAAACATCTGACGTTTGTTTGTGTTGCTTTGTTAAAGGAATAGAGATGGAACTGTGTACAGATTGTTAATGCCATAATCAGATCCTGACTGGATGGCTGTAATGCATACCAATGGGATTTGCTTTCCCAGTGGCCAGTACTCTTGGCAATGAAGGGAAACGTGAGTTTGGTTTTGCCTGAAAGCTGTTTTACTGCCTTTAGTGAAACATATTTACACAATATTTACAAGGCGTTTCACCATCTAGGTGGCGGAATCTCTAACTCTGGTGAGCTGCTGCCCTGCAGAGTGTAGTTCCAAGCCCCATCTAACATACCTGATCCAGCTGATCAACCCAGGCCTCCAGAAGCATCAGGTATGTTGGAACTAAGTTCTCCAACAAGAGGTGGTAGATCACCAGGACTGGACTTGGGCACCTCTGCTCTAAACCCCTATTGTAACAGATAAAATGAGATTGGAAAGAAACCTGAAGCAATATTTTTCCACACCTCCAAATTTCAGTCTTAAAAGCTGGTTGCACTTTCTGGTTCTTATGATCCAACAAACAGCTGTGGATTTTTCCGATCTGAAGCAAGAGTGGAGCTTGATCTTCTCCTCTCTCAAAAACATGAAAGCTGAAAAAGTACTACTTATCAGATGGGGACCGTTTTGCTGGTCTACCAGGTTTTGCAGGTGGTTGTTAGGAGTCCCACTTCTCTATATATTTTAATAAGTTCATTGAGCCCAACTTTTTGTTTTTTCATTTATTTTCCTTTAACATTATCCTTCTTTATGCAAGTGGGTTGTCTTATATCTAATCTCCTTAGTAATATCTCCTGAAAGATGGGTAACTTGTACTTAATGTTGAGTGGAAATGAAATAATGAAATGAAATATAGGGCAGTCGTGGGCTGGAGGTTAGGGAACCAGCCCTGTGACCGGAAGGTTGCCAATTCAATCCCCTCGGCTGACAGTCCATGACTGAAGTGCCCTTGAGTAAGGCACCTAACCCCCAATTGCTCCCCAGGTGCCGTGGATAGGGCTGCCCACCGCTCTGGGCAAGTGTGCTCACTGCCCCCTAGTGTGTGTGTTCACTAATGTGCATGTGTGTGGGTGTTTCACTGCACGGATGGGTTAAATGCGGATTTCCCCTGAGTGGAAATTTAGAAAATGAAGATTTCTGATGTATGATGACTATAAAGTATGTATTAACCACAGGAGGGAACATGGCTGTCAGCAGCTGTTGCCTTTCAGTCTGAAGTCTTTGTTGAAGAGCAACACAAAAGAAATGACAAAAAAGTACAACAAAAGCTCAACCTGGTATCATGCTAGCTATGCTAGACAGTTAGCAAATTTGCAAACAAAATGGCACAAGCTACCTAATTATTATTTCTACCATACTATTGGTAAATTAGCTAACATCTAGCTACTAATCCTAGCAACTAATTGTAGTTAGCGTCACTAGCATGATATCAGATTAACACTAGTGCTAAAGATAGTGTTACAGTGTCGTTCAAAGGTCCTTATCACAACAAGCAGTGGCTCCATCATCTTGAAAGATCAGAAGTGAATAGGCAAGTTACTGTACCCCAAAACTTGAGTACATTAACTGAAATTGCTAAATTTATGTCAGAGGACTACTTCCGATTGCACTATACATAATTTTCTTAGCTGAGCTAAACTTCAGGTTTCCAAGAAAAACGCGAATGCTATTACATAAATTCCGTCGCTGATGTAATTTTACAGGAAAATGAAGTAAAAGCACTTTTATGTAACCGAGTGGATTAAGTAGTTGTTTATGTGCATTGTTGCATAACAGGAACATTACTGTGGAATACAGTCACCCTACGTCTGTGACCCCCTGCTGTCATTTACGAGCTTCCAGTAATTCCAAGTGCTGACACGGTGGTGCGTAATTCTGCATATGCTCCTGACAAAACAGCCCATAATCCTACTCATAGCAGGTTCACCTATTCTTCAACCCATTTTTCTCAAAGGAACCATGGGTGTTCCTCATTTCACATTACTTTTGTATTAGTTCCGTAGCAGTTACTGAGTAATTCATAGAAATTGGTGAATAATAATAATAAGCATGTTAGTTTAGGAACTTCACTTAATAATCGATACCAGGGGGTTCCCGCATGCAGGTAATCCCACCTAAACCATCGCAAAAATCCTTTCAGAGACCACACTAATCCCACAGGCTCTTTAGAGTCATTCGCCGCTGAATCCACTCATCTTAGCAGTGAGGACTTCATAGTCCACTTAAGCCACTGTCATATGAATACAGCTCAGAAAACAGATAATGGCCACTTTATTAGAAACCCCTACTTTGTAGCTCCTCCTTGCTGGTGCACAGTTAGGGCCTGTAGCAGAAGCATAATTAGTGTTAGCCTTCTTCTAGACCTTCATCAGTGGTCAGTTTCTGACCACAGAGCTGCTCTTGGTGAGCTATTTTGATTTTTTCGAACCTGTCGGTACAGAATGTAACACACATGTAAATGTAATTCATTGCGCAAGTTGCTACATACAGTAAACAGTTAATACAGTAACTATTTTTCTATTCAAAACAGCCATTTAGGTCATTAAGTCAAAACAGAACCTACACCTCCAAAGTTCAGTCTCAGAACTTGGTTGCATTTGTGCTTGTTATGATCCGAGTAATCCCAAACACATTCAGTGATGTTGAAGTCTGGACTCTGGGGTGGTCAGTCCATTTTTCTGAGAACACCAGCAGCTTCTTTGTTTGATGTGTCCGTTTCCTTTTCTCAGTGAGGGCTTGTTGAACAGCTACACATCCTTTCAGACCCATAGCGCTGAGTTGTCTTCTCACAGTGGACGGATGGACAGAAACACCTGTGGATTTTTTAAGATCTCAAGCGAGAGTGGAACTTGATTTTCTCTTCTCTGTCATTTGTATTTATGGGGGCAGCTTTGGTGATCTACCAGGTATCGCATGCTTGTTAAGAGTTACGTTTTCTCTTAGAAAATCCTTAGAAATATCTCCTGAAAAATGAATATTTTGTACTTCAACACTCTTAAAAATAAAGGTGCAGAAAAGGGTTCTTTATGCAAGAACCACTTTTGGTTAAATATACCTTTAAAAATGCCTTTCAGTGGATGGTTCTTCGGAGGACCATTTTGGTAAATAAGATGTTTGAGAGTGATGAACCCTATTAAAGTTCAGAGAACCTCCACATAATGTGATGGAGAACATCCATAAATTGGTGTAGAATCTTTACATTATGTGGTTAAAAGGTTCTTCACACTCACAAATCTTTTCAGACATGGTTTTTAGGAAACCAGAAGTGGTTCTTCCATAGCATCATTCAAAGAAGCCTTTGTGGCAACTACAGTCACTCAAAATAAAGTGATCTTTATTTTTTAACATGTTTAACTGAGATGTTTGGCTATTGTGAGGCAATGTAGATAATAAGATAGATATCTGTGTATGACGTGATGGAGACTAAACTCTCTTACAGACTCTCTTAGTCACTCTCAGAACTTCCTCAGGGATTTTTCCATCTAATTCCTCTCTTCCTCTCTTCTCCACGTCAGTGTAGTCGTAAGGAGCTGAAGAGGACTGTGATTTCTGGATAAGGCTCACAGCTTTCTTGTGTAAGACTGCTTTTTGCTAGAGTTCACCCTCATCTGGTACTGATCTAAGCTCAGCCTTGCTGCTCCCCTCTGTGACACCTTCATCTGCTATTTGGGTACAGCAGACCGATCCTGGATCAGACATAATCTGAGGCATCACGCAGTAGTAAATAGACTGGCAGATGGACAGTGTCCAAGGGGAGCAGATAAGAAGCTTTACTCGCTTTACGTAATAATCGTCCTTATCCACAGCCTGACAGGCCAAGTCTAGGACACGTCAGTTTACGTGCTTTTCGAAGGCTGTTTCACACTTTACCGAGGTCCTGCAGCAACAAGTATGCTTTCGAAATTGGCTAATTTACACTGCAGGCCACAATTTTGGATCCAAAACAACATTTATTTAAGAGATAGTGGACAGTATTAGGTTTGACATACAGCAAGTGTCTGACTAAATAGCCTCCAACTACCTGATTCTTAATTTTTTGTTTGTTCCCAGTTACCAGTGGGGACATAAATGATTAACCAACAAACCATCATCTGACAACTGTTTGACCAAAGTTTTCGGTGAGAAAAAAGTATTATATTTAAAGCTACACTATGTAAAATTTGAGTATTTGGACCTCTCTTTGGTGGAAATGTGTAATTGCACCCAATGTGCAGAAAAAACACATTGTAGTGTGGGTTGTGCCTTGGTCCCCTTCCCCGAGCAGATGAATCTGAGTATGGCGAGTGCGTTGAGAGTGAATTCAAAGAGAACTCAGTCAAAATTTGGTCTTCCGAGGATGTGAGTGAATTATCTACTACTGTCATTATATTCTAATCTGTGTACTATTAATTTTGCATTTGAGAACAAATATTGAGCCAGACCTTCTGTTTGAGCCCGTGCATGTGGCGGCAATCTGTCAAGAAGCATGACATTGCAACCCAACACCATGGAATAAAAAGTACCTCATTCTTCGAGGTGTACTAGTGTAATCCCAGCACCATCTCATCATTATCTCCAAAACTGGAGCGGTGGTCAGACCATGATACTGCCAACATATTCCCAAAAAAAAAAGCAAAAAAGATACAACAAAATGTCCATCCAAGCCATTGAATTCTCTGTTAGTAGACAGTCAAGGCAACTAGACTTATATTTAATGTAAAATGTCTTATTACATTAAAGCATTAGTTGTGTTTTCTTAACAATCAATCAGTTGACATGAAATACAGATGTTATCCAGACTTTACCAATCTGTAGAAAATCTCATTACATACATATTGCTTAGATGTAGAAAAAAATGTCATTATATGCATACACAGTCATACAGACTTCCAATCAGGGATGCTTTGCTCTGTATGTGGAGATTTACTGCCTTGCAAAATTTTGTTTCTCTATGCAAACCAAAGTGTTCTGAAGAATTGAAATATCATGTTTTAGATTCAGGTTCCAACTGATCCATGCTCTGCCCTCTAATGCATTTTTTCATAGCATCTGTTGTTAGGATGAACAAGCTTTAAAAAACTTTGGCCAAAATACCATGCAACCATTTTTGGTCAAAATATCACCCTCAACATATCGCTGCTGTCGGAAAAAAACCTTGTATCTCTATTGTTATAGTTTTTCAGTTTTTGACATAATTTGAAAATACTTGTTGTCCTTATTGTGTGTTAATTATGTGAAGAACGGACCAAAGAAACTGTCCAAAATTACTTTGAAAAAAGTCTGTCCATTGATTTCTATTAAAAGTAAAGTATGTTTTTTTCCTTTTCCTGTAAAGTTACCATTTTGGAGATACGAGGTTTTCTTCTAACAACATCGATATATATTTGTTACAGAAGAGACTGTATGACAATAGGAGGGAGGAAAATTCTGAGAATGTGGACTGGAGTTCTGGGAGCTTCTGCTTCAGTTAGAACCCATTTCTTGATTGACAGAGGTTGGACTGAGAGAGGAACATGAAGGTGATGGTTTCCTGGTGGGTTGCAAAATCTTTGTCACAGGAAACGGATGGTAGAGATGGAAATTGATAGGGCGTCAGATTGGAAGAAGGAGGAGCTTCAGGAAAAGCCCTCCTCCCAAATGTTTAGCTATTTCATAACGTCATGTTTTGTGCATTGGTATGATAGATCAGGTGTTGTTTTTGTCACATTGTATCCTACACAATAACTACTGTAACATGGCTGAAGGGAATTGCCAACAACATTTGCCCAGTCATATTTGTCACGTTTGCTGGCCTTCTGCTTGATAGCCCTCTTGTTTCAGTGTTCCTTTGTCTAGTCTTGCATCAATTTGCTTATGATCAGTGCTTTGTTTCATTTAAATAAGGTTGCTAACTTGCACAGATACCCAGCCTCAACTCCTTTTCTTTGACAGCGACAAGAAGAGACAAAGATCTCAATCATGCTTACAGTAGCCGTAAGCCAGGGTGAGACATTCTCTGTTGAGCTGTTATGTACTGTCTAAAAAGTGGACCTTTCATGGGCATATAAAATGATATCACACTCTAAATGTAGGCATTTTGACAAAATCAAAATCAGAGTTATGTTCTACAGCTTCTCATTAGGCCAATGCAGGTGTCGGGCGAAGCATGGAATGCACCAGTTACCAATCCAAACCTAAAACTATCTGCACCCGTGTCCATTTTCCATCTCACAACAGACCTGTAAAAGTAGATGGGGTTCTGCGGCACCACCTGGGGCAGCTGGGGTTTAAGTTCCTTTCACAAAGGCACAACCAGAACTACCCAGACAGTACCGCAATTTGAACCTGTAACCTTTCGGTTACTTGCTCACCTCCTACCACTAGGCTACTGGCAACTCCCAAAGTGCATGCTCACTGATTTGTAACTGCACTGCCCATTTGATGCTACAGGGCAGCAGATCTTCGGGAGCAGGTCTCGGCACGCTTGCTTTAAATCAAACAATAAACGAGGTTCCATTGAGGTAAGTGAGCATTCTTTTATTTTTAGAGAACATAACCACTTGTGCTGCAGCTGGGCACGTACAGGCCACTGAGCAGACAGAAGACATGTACTGTATGTAGCAGTATCACTAATTATCAGTGATATTCTCCACTGCTTTGGCTGGACAGTGACTGCCTGAAGGAACTTCATTACTTCTTTCAAGCTCTCTATCCTTCCGTACTCAGAGACACTTAAGCCATCTCTGGCTCAAATGAAATGGACTGGTTTTTTTCATCTGCCGCGTAGCCATCCTTAGCTTTCAGACAAAGTCATAGCTCATTGTTGGCTCACATCATCCGAAGATCAATGTGGAGCCAGAATAGTACCTTGCAAACTCACCCACTTGCTCCCTGTGGTCCCATGTGTAAGACAGAGGAGGTTATAGAATTACAAAGCAATAAGGAAAAGTGTCTTTTCAGCATTGTAGGTGGTAAGAAATAATGTCATCGGGGACTGAACCTCATTATAGTTTAATACTTTGCTTCATCCTTCAATATATTGTTTGTGCTTGAGATCAGTTCAAAATGCCTCACCCTTATATATGATGTCATAACACATTACATAAGGTTTAAGTTAATTAGCTCGTACTAGGGCTGCATAATATGTTGTTTGTTAATCGTTATTGCAATATTGGACTTTGCAGCAGTGAATAAATATGTACGTAGGCCCTCAAACCAATCACTGAATGTTTTATTAGCCTGATTCGGACAAGATTAAATTGAATTTTATTTCTGTCCAGATAAGCTGCTGGTGTTTTTCTTCCTCCTCTGAGAAAATTACAGGCCGAATAGAAAACAGGCTACTGTTTTTCACCAAACTCCGCAGTGGTCTGACAATTTTAGTCCTGTCCAGGTACACATATCTGTGATTTCCCAAGCAGGTGTCACCTTGAGTTGGAAAAGAAGTTGTTGATCTCTGCTACTTGCCTTAATTAGTCTCCTAACATGCACATCCATTTTCAAAATTTCCCAAATTGGCAGAGTCTCTCAACCATTTGCTTGGTCTGGGTGGTAGAACTTCATCTCCATTTTCTCTACACTGGAAGAGCAGTAGCAAGAGGAGAAAGAAAACAAAGTGCATGAGAAAAGATCCACCAGACTGATCAGCGCACTCTCAGAAATAAAGGTACAAAACTGTCACTGGGGCAGTATCCCTCTTTGTCACTGGGGTGGTACCCTCAAGTGTACATCTCAGTACCTTTAGTCCTTTCTCATCTGCAGGCTTTTTGTATTTTATTGTTCTGTTTTAAAACATTAGGGTATGAAAAGGTACAAATATGTACTTTTTCACTGGGAAAAACTTATTTAAGGTTCACAATTGGACCCTAAAACTACTGCTGTACCTTAGAGGGTAAATTACATTGTTTGTACCTTGATGAACGAGAAACGTACCTGCACAGTGACTTATTTTTAACAGTGTAGGGAGGTTATAATGGCAGCTACATTTATAAAGCATTGCTTTATACCCCTATATGCGCAATATCATCAACTTTTAGTTGTCTGGAAATGGTGACCTGTTGCATCAGCGTCACCTCCTTAAACATCTAATGTTAGGCTAAATGTTGAAAATACAACCCACTAGAAACTCATCTTGTGGTACTTTTATTGCCATCTGGATGCAAAAGTTTTATCACTGAAAAGCTGAGTAAATATTTTAGTACAGACGCCACCCTGATAAACTAATCCAATCTGAATAGGGCTGCACTGTCACTGATGCATTCTTATCAACCTCAGACACTCCAGATAAGTGTTCTTTGAGTGTTTAGATGAATCAAGGCCTTCAGGCCATTCAATGAATGCCAACCATTTTCATCAAAATAATACAGGCAGGTCTATAACCATAATTGCAGGTCTTCACCACAATTGCAAGGCATATAACAATCGTGATATAATTCCAAAGTGGTATTTTGCCCATATCTTGCAGCCATAGCTCAGACCCTGTGTAGTGCAGTATATGCCAGGTAAGGACCAACTAATGTGAATGTGCTAAGTGCTATAGCACAAACCGAACCATTAAAAGACCTTCTTTTAAATATCATGCTGCAGTCAGTAAGTATTTCTGTTCGCTCTTCTGCTTCTCCTGAGTCTCTGCCAGTACTGGTGCCCTCTCTGGACAGGAGGGCACCTTGCAAGCCTTGTAGAGAATTATGAAGAGGATCAGGATGAGAACAGCGACTACAGAGTTACACGCAATGGCCACTATGGCAGCTGCAGACAAGCCTGTCCTGAGTTCCATCTCCATGGTGACTTGACCTCACGGCTCTGGTCTGCTCCTCAACACGGAGGGCGATTGGTACTTTGCCCACCAGAGCTCAGCTTCTCACAGTGAATCAATACAATCCCATCTTGGTATGCATCTTGGTTTTCTGTGCTTCTTTAAGGAGACAAAACAACACACTGTCCATTGCTGGTGTTGAGGATCCATTGTGGTTGATGTACTCACTGGTCCAATTTTCAGGTCCTTTTTGGAATAGTCTGCTAAACCCCTGAAAAACAAACAGACAGTTTAGTAAAACTCACACATCTCATAAGACTGGACAGAAAGTATTAAGCTGAGAACTCAAACAAAATTTGAATCTACTACTCAGTTCCTGCCTAAAACTGCTCTAATTGAAGTCAACTGATGTCAAAAATTAATAATGACAAAATTTATCAGCAACTGGATATTCCACAACTAATTAGACTGTGTGAACCTACTAATTTATGGAAGCAGTCATACTGGTTTGTGAATAAAATCCATTTATTAAGTGAAATTACTATGCTGCAGGCATAATGTGTGCCTAGGAGGAGGCCCTGAATATCTTTTTATTTCATAGGCCAATGATTTGGTGCATAGAATTCTATGATTGTTTTCTGTGCTGATCATCCACCACCCATACTTGCTCTGTGGTGGTCCTGTGGGGGTCTTGATGAACAGGCTAAAAGGTGGCTCACAGGGAAACAGATGAACTACAGCCTGTAATTGTAGAACTACAAAGTGCTCCTATATGGTAAGTGGAGCTAATAAAATGGGCAATGAATGTAAAAGTGATATATGGATCATTCTACCAAACTGGTTCAAATTCATTAAAGAAATCAAAGTATTATTTGCACAAGTTCAAATTTGGGGGTCAGGGTTTGAAGCAGACACCTCCCAACAGAAAGAATCCTATACACTATGATTTTCTTATATGGTTGGTTTATTATTATCTCAAGTAAAGCCTTTGGTTTAAATAGATCATGACATGATCCTTGTAAATATTTAAGGTATGAATACTTAACTGTTTTTAAAATAGTTTTTTACAGTGGTTCTATAGTTTGAACTAATTCAGCTGAATGGTCCATATATGTGTATGACAATGCAGGGTGGGTTTTTGTTAAATGCCCCAGGGGACCTTCATAAAAGCTATAGAGGGACAGTCTGTCTGCTAAAGTGGGACAGTACTTTAAACTTAAAGTGAACTTTTTTATATAGCCTACTGGAAACTTCTATGCACAGTAACAAAACATTTAGTAATATCTGGCTGAAACGGACATTTTGAAACTAAAATGTCAATGTTTTTAAAAACAAGTTCTTTGAAGGGTGGTCTTTATCACGTGCCATGCTCTGGTAAGGAACTGCACCTGGGGCTTCCTCCCTGACTCAAACCACTCCTTTTCATTCTATTCTGTCCTCCGATTGATCAGTCTACCACCATGTGTTTGATGGAATAACACCAATTTATGATCATGCCCAAAGTAATACTGTCAGGCCAATGAAAACAAATGCTAAAGAACGAGCACCCTTGTGGTCACTGATCATGGTGTTACATTTGATTGGCTCTTTTACCTCAAAGTGCAACGTAGCATTTGTCTTATTTTCTTCCCATTTCACCTGATGTTCTATTTCTGCTGAGCCCTATGAGTCTTTAGGCAGGGATGTACTAATGTTGGCAAAAACTACATTGCATTATGGCCTAAATCAGGGTGGCTGTGTTGTTCACAGACACTTTCCAACTCATCTTTACTCACAGAGCCTCTTCCGCTAATGAGTCAAAATTGCACAGCAGTTCGATGACCCCCCGAGATCACAGCCAGACTCAAATAACCATTAAACACTTGTTCCTGTTGGACACAAAACGTTATCCTCTGCAAAAACAAACCCGTTTGGCAGCTCGGCAATGGGCTAAATGAAGACGGATGGGCTTTTGATAAGGGCTCCATGAACACTGAATCCATTTTTGCTGCAGGGAGATGCCTACATTAAGTCAGGATTTTTTGCTTACAAGGCCGAATAAGATTCAATCACAGGCATTTCTCTCGGCCTCAGAGCAATTCCCCTCCCACCTCCCTGCCAATTTCACAGCCTCCGCTGTTATTACTGAGTCTGGAATGAGACAACGCGGGAGGAAGATTGAAGAGGATCGCTCAAGTTGCACTCACTTTCTGCCGCTGTCTCTGTTTGTTGTCTTTCTATGCATGGTCATACACAGAGTTCGGGGTCCAGGCACAAAGTTTAAACAGTGTAAACTCAGTCCTATCTACACTGTAATGTTAGGCCAGTGATGCCAGCAATGAAACCAAGAACCAAACGGCATAAACTTCAACCAAAGTTTTTTCAGAGCTTCCTATTGTCTCCTTTTTTGTTTAGCCAGTGTAGGGTTTTATTGTCAGGCTCATGTTATCATTATAATTACTATAATTATTGCAGGTCTGAATCATGAAACATAATGCCAGGAAAGTTGCCACTGGGAACAAAATATCAACATTTGCCAAACAGAAATTAGTTCTAGAGCTCTTCAAACTGAAACATGTAAAAAAAAAAAAAAAAAAAAAAAAAAAAC